>KE505541.1:240010-254881 GCA_000441515.1 Elaeis oleifera
TCAGACTTCTGTTGCAGGCGGGCTTCAGCCGAACTTCTTCAATAAACGATCCCCATCGAAACTTCTACAAGAGCCGGACTTCGCCTGAACCTCCCATAGCGAACAGATCCCGGACGGGCTGCTACAACAGACGGGCTCCAACAGCTAGATTTCTATAACGACCAACCGCCTCTGGTGTCTGCCATACCTCCCCAGCCATCAACCTCCAATAGTGTCAGCCGGACTTCAACAATGCCAACTGGATTTCCACAGGATCCTTCAGACTTCTCTAGTGGACGGACCATATCGACGCCGCCCGAGCTTCTACAGAATCCACAAGAAGCCGAACTTCACCAATGGAGAGTCTCCATCCGAGCTTCTACAGTAGATGATTTTCGCTTGCAGCATCAGCATCCAAGGCATCCAGCAATAGCGGGCGCATCTGCAACCTCAGAAACATCCGAGCTCCTCTCAGATAGAGAGCCACCCCACTCCTTCAGACGCCCCGGCCGAGCCCCAATTGACGGGCTCGAACTCTCTGGCAAACCGCAATGATGGCCACGACTCTGCTCCACTTTCTGTAACAGATTTCACGCGGCTCCGCCGCTCTCTGGCAAGACACGATGATAGCCACGACTCTGCTCCACTTTCTGTAACGGAACCCATGCGGCTCCACCACTCTCTGGCAAGTCACGACAACAGACATCACTCCACGCTCCACAGCGGATTCCACGTGGCTCTGAACGGCCCCTGATGCCACTACCCTCCGTAACAAACTCCGCGCAACCCTGAGCGGCCCACTACCAGGTGGTTACAGACGTCGCTGTCAATCAGTTACACTCTCCGTCTATAAAAGGGAACCCCAGATACGTTCTTCTCTAAGCTCTAAACTCTATTTCAAAACTCTACTAAAATTTTCACTCGAGCACTCCATTCCTGTTGAGGCAGAGAACTGACTTGAGCGTCGGAGGGTCTTGCCGGAGCAACCCCAACTCCGGTTTAGATTTTTTTTGCAGGTTCCGACGGCGATCGCGGCACCCCCAACTCCAGCTTCTCCGACGCCGGCAGAATTTTGCACCAACATAAATAAAACAGAATGCAGAACTATCAACTGAACCAAGAAGAGTTGCATATCATAGAAAATTATGCTACTATTATATAATGGAGAACCATTAGTATATGGCGAAGATATGTCAAACAAACCAATTCTAGTACAGTTACACATCCAAATTGCTTTGGGAACTGTCAATGCAACACCCAACTTTGTAACATCCCATATATGACTGCGTGCATAGTTAAGCTGAACACAAGTTGCCATTTAGCTGTGGGAGTGCATATGATTCATTGGATGCATTATTTCTGTGGAGTTATCTTAGGAATACATGGGAGATGTGGACCCAAAAGAATATGTTATCGGGATCCTAAGTATGATTTTCAGGGACTTGGCTGTAGATATTCAGCGTTGGAACAAAAATAACATAGAAGTTTGTTGAGTATAATAAGATAACACAATGATGGACAATCCTCTCAACACTTGAAATAAATAGCATTAGAAAAATATGGAGGCAAATTAGATCATTCTATAAGAATTAAAAGAGGTATGACAAAAGAAATGAACTTGCATACAAAACGTAATTGTTAAAATTATGTTACATTGGTTAACAGATTTATTTGATGAATTACAGAAACAAATGATAGGATAAGATGAATCGCAAGATAGGCCATCCTTGTATACCTGTGAAACCACAAGCAGTTCTACATGCTGTAGCATGAAATAGGAAAATGCAGTAATCACCTATGGCCAGAATTTCATTAAATCTTTATATCAATTTGCAAGGTGAATAATGATATATAGATTGGAATAGAAAATATAGACACGTTTCATATTTCAAAGTGACATAACTATTAGAACTTTGCAAAGCAAATAGGCCTAGGTTCAACCAATCATATGGAACACCTTAATCAGGTTTTTCTACCAAACTACAACCAAGATTATGAAAGCATATTCACCATTAACATTAAAAGCTAATTTAAAATTTTAGCATCCTTAATATATTGTTCTTAGATCTGATGAATTTATGTTTGCAATTGTGCACACATGAATCTCCATCAAATCACAGAAACATCTAAATACATAGTATACAGAACCAGAACTTCTGCCGAAAAGAAATCTGGAAGCTGAACATTACATCAAAGAATAATATCATTTTCTTCTGTAACTTCTGAAGCTGGTACTCATTTCTTTTAAATGCTACTGCTACATCCAGATCCCTTAGTACAAGAATATACATGAGCTTACTGAATTGTTTTGAGAAAGACTAGGCAGTGTTATGACAATCATATAGCAAGATGATGGATTGCCAATTGTGCTCAATAACATGAATTTATTATTTTTCAATAATCAAAACACAGAGGTCAAACCAGAAAACTAACCGGTAAGGTTCAGATTTCCTCAGATTCAACATAATATCCAAGTCAGATTTATTTATTACAATATAGTGTATATAAACCAAACAATGTTATATATCACTTTTATTTTATCTCAAGATCTTTTAAAACTTTAAATGGATCTAATGCAACACATATATCTCATGTGCACAGTTTCAACTTCAAGTTTGCAGGCTATCATTTCAAGCTTATGGACAAAATATCCAGCTGCATGTGCTAACATCACAGAATTACTAAATGCTTTTAACTCATATGAAAAGATAATGTCATTTCAAGTAACGTTTTATAAGCAATATAAATAATAAGTAACCTAAGAGAATTCTCAAATTTTAGGCATAAAAATGTATTCTCTTTGAATTCTCAAAATTTTGATATAAAAATGGATTCTATGTTAGAAACCATCAGTATCAACAAAGACACTAAATAACCTTTGCATTTAAAACACAAACAAAATATGATGCAGCAACAGCCACTAATGAGTAGGATGGTGCAGGAACAAGGGCATGAATTGACATTAGACTAATTAATGTTGTCAAGGGAGGTGTAGAATGTAATCTAGAGGCAAGAAGAAAACATTCTTTCCACCAATCTACAATGTAGATAGTCACTCTAAGACAACAGATAATCACAAAAGAAAAGCTAAAAGGCTTACAAAACTTTCCAGTAGTAAGTGGAAGGAATGATAAAAGGAGTGCTTATAAAGATATTCATACATAATTTACATAATTTTCAGACCAATATTTTGAATATGACATTTAGATGATTTTCATAAACATGGCATGTGGACATTGGCTAATGTAGGTGTTCAAAGGAAACGGCAAGAAATAATATATTATTTTGAACCGCCAATTACGGTTGTATTTCTTAATACATAACCGGCATTCTAACTGACTTGAATCAAAAAGAATTAAAAAGAGAAAGCAAAAGAAGCAGAAGAAGCAAATGTTCCGCAAATTTCCAGTCAGAGGTGCATGTGGGTGAAGAATTTAAAAATATTTGCTGACTGCTGAATAGCTATATTTCTTATTAAACAGAGGCACTATCATACCTGCAGACTGCAGATAACGTGCTGGCGGGACGGTAATATGAACAATTGTATGTAATAAGAATTTAGACAAAATAAATATCCACTGGTACCTTCTTAATCACAATTCGAAAATTACGCTTTAGATTGTTGGGACAATATTTAAAAATCTGATGTGATTTTAAGAGATTAATAAAAATTTAATTAAAAATTATAAATGATTTATAAAAATTTAAAATAAAAAAATTAAATTCGAAATATATTGGACACTGTCCTAAAGTGTATGTCCATTCTTCGTGTAGAAATATCCAGAAAAATCACTCCAAAATATGATCGGGATCCTTCATCTGCAAGTACGATTGTGGAAGACGTCGATAAAGACTCTTTCAATACCCAAAAAACAAAGAGAAAAAATATTATAATTGAAGGGAGAAATTATTGAAAAAAAGATTAAAATACTCTTGGATAGCTTATACAATTAGGTCCCAAAGAATCTCTTTTATAGCTAATCAATATGACCGTTTTGACCGTTTATGACTATTGGGATTTTATTGACCCATTAAGATCTTTAATAAAAGTTCAATGGTAAAACCTTTAATACAGAGTTCAACGGTCAAAAAATAAAATAAATTAAATATGATAATTAAGAGCCCAACGATCAGAATTAAAATTATGATAATAAAAAATTAAATATTAAAAAATAAATTAAAAATAAGATTAACTAAATTTGAATTTTTTTTTAGTATTTCTCCAACACACCACACATACGATAGATTTGAAATAAAATCTGAAAAGAATTCCGAGCCTTGAGCCAGGACCTAAAATTTTCATTTTCATATGGTTACTTAGAGGACTGGTGAAAGAATGAATGATTGATAAACCGAAGCAAACAAATGTGGTATTAGAGGAGCCGACCAAATCGATTTAAAGATACATTTCTTAGGAATTGTGCTATAAGTTGATTAAGGGGAGAAGACCCTGGTGAATAATTATAGTGCATGCTGAATGGAGATATCGTAACAAGATTAAGGCCAATCAAGTATGATAATCAGTCTTACAGTCATACGATCTGGCCCTTATGAAAAGCATAAGCAGTGGAGGAAAGTAGTATTTAGTTGCTAGAACTATTAAGTGGAGGCCATATATGGGCTGTCGTTGCTGTTAAAGAGTAGGCCATTACCTTGCCATTTGTTTGTCTTCTGGTATTAATGAGTGGATTACAATTTGAAGGGGATCTTTGGACCCATTAATAAAATCAATCTTCAAATTGTCTTTATTTTACCTTTCAATTCTTTGCTCTTAGCTTACTGGTAAGACTCTTATTGATCCATAAAAGTGGTGGTAGATATTATGATCCCTTTTCTTTGAAATAGATAGTATGATGGTAGTGAAAATTTTGGAAGGTCAAGGCATCTAGATCCATATTACTTATTGGTAAGGACTCCGGTTCTACACCACTAAAGGCCTATAAAGCCTGCCAAATTTGTACGAGGAGCCTGCACGCTCCTCCTCCCCACTCTTCACTATTGCAAGAACTTTAGGTAACCTTTAGACCACTTCTACACAATTCAAAGGGAGGACACAAGATTACATTTAACTCACAAACACCCAACACATAGCCCCAAAATGGAATTACCATGATCAATACAAGACAAATTTCAAGCTCAAACAATTTTGATAGGTCCAACGTCGAGTTAATTTTCCAACACATCTTAAATCGCCTCAATAAGAACTTGGGCGAGGTAGTTCGGAGTATCTTATTGATGACCTATCATGTTGATGTTGTTGACGGAGTTCAAGACAATAACAAAAATGCTATTCTATAGCCTATTAATTTAAGGATGATTTTCTAAGATATTAAGTTATTTTTTCTTATTTCTTCTTCTATGAATACTTGTCAAATCCTTGTTGATGCCCTTGAGTGAGGATTTATTTTAGAAACCTTGTCTCACAAGTTAATTGAGTCTGGTTTGAGTTCCAAGAGATTTATAGCTTCCTTCAATATTAGGGGCCTAGAACCTATAATACTCCCCAATTCGTACTCATCTGAAATCGATGAAGCTCATTTCTTTTGAGAACATTTTATCTTGCATTTGCTCTTAACTATTTCTGCATGGTGGCCTCTACGAGTGCTTCAGTGGATTCTAGAGCAACCCTGGTGGGTTCTAGGGACCGCAATGCAAGAGTTCTTGATCATAGCGCATTTTGAAAAAGCTTGGACAGATTCTGGATGACGACAAAGCCCTATCTGTTGCAAGGTACAAGGCTGCTTGTTACCTTTAGATCTTCTAGCTCATAAGCTTAGCTTCAATTCCTTTTATTTTGCTTCCACTACGTTGTTCTAAAACTCGTGTGGGCACCTTAGATTTATTATCATCAATAAAATTTGATGCGTATTGTAGCACACCGAAATTAATCCTACTCACTACTATGTAGATAGGATGAGTCGGGATCATATCCACAGGGATCTTAAACCGATTATTTCGAAAACACAAAAAAAGAATAAAGATTGCAAGAAATTAAGAAAAAAATTATAATAAAGTATTTTCATTAACCAAATAAAGAAGCATATATAATGGAAAGAATAAAAGTGTGATACAAGACAATGAAATCAAGTTGATCTTCTCGCTGCGCCCGATGGTAGATACACTCTCTTGAATCCTTTCGTCTTCCTTCGTGTAGACAGTGGTAGGATGGCTGTAAAGTTTGGTATAGAAACTTCAAGGAAGAATGATAGATGAAGTATAGGAAAATAGAAAGAAAGAGCAGCAGCATTAGGATTAGGACCTCTCTTAAATTTGATGGAAGGCGTGCTAGGATTAGGACCTCCCCTAGACTTATGGAGAAGAGAAAGAGAGAGAGAGAAGTTTGAAGAGAACTTAGGGTTGGCTTGATTGGAGAAGATTGAGGCCTTGGGATTATATTTATAGAGTGGAGAAGCTAGGGTTTCATGAAAAAAGAGATGGGAGCGTGAATAAGAATCCTTAGATTTTATGAAGAATGATCTTTAATCTAAGCCTTTGAGATTTAAGTCGTGTTCACACTGGAATGAGAGCTGATTGCCTGGTTCACTCAAATTTGATCCGATTTGAGTCCAATTTGAATCGTATGAACCCAAACTCCCCATCACCTGCAAAATAGACTAGAGAACATTAAATTTTAATAAAATAACATCAATTATTATAATATTTAGTATCTCTAGTGACTTAAATTAAGTATTCATCACATCTCCCAACTTGAACTTTACTCATCCTTAAGTAAAATAGATAATTAGCATTATACACCAAATTATCTTTCATATCCATAGAGGCTGGATATGTGTGTGGCTCTACAGGAATCTCATCAGATTACCATGAACCATCGGATCACGGTGAAGATCTACCCGTGCAAAAGTAAAGGTCTAAATCTGAATCTAATTTTATTTTCAGTATCTTAATTTCAGTACATGATCATTCCTGGCATGTGTAGATTAGATCTATATTTATGTATATTAGATTTAAATTATTTTGAATCTAGGTCAAGTTCAATTCTGCTACGTTTATGATTTTAAAATTAAAATCTACATATTCTAATATCTGCATATATATCTCGGATGTGCGACATCCTACAAATGATATCAGAGCCATGGTTTATTCACATGCATATTATTAAGATCTGAAATTCAGATCTTTAGATCTAATAAATTAGATTAGATCTAATTTAAATATACATGAGATGCTTAGATCTAAATTATACATGAGATGTATATGCATATATGATATGTATTGATCTGAAAATTGAATCTTTAGATCTGAAAATTAGATTTAGTAAATTAGATTTGATCTAATTTAAATATATGTGATGTATTAGATCTTATATATATATGAGATGTATAAGTGATATGCATATGTGATATGTATAGATGTAGTTATGTATGAGATACATATTCTGATTTGATATTGTATGAGATGCATGTTATATGATCTTGTTTATACATGAGATATATATGATTAAATCTTGTTTATACATAAGATGTATAATTAATCAAACCTATTTTAGATTAGATCTAAATTGATTGGGTTAATCAAAATCATCCTGACATAAGGTTGCCCTGGTATAATGGAGATTATGCTGAATGATTGTCCGAGGATAATGTGAGATAAGATTCTTTAATTTAAATCTTAGATTTATGTATGAGATACATAATCAAATGTTTAGATATGAAAGTAGTTTCAACATTTAAACTACCTCATATTCATAATGCACTTAATTAAGAATTCAAAATTGTAGGTTGGTCACATCGATCCAATAGTTGTAGGTTGGTCACATCGATTAACAGCCTCATATTGAATCGATTAACTCAAAGACCTAATTTAACTCAGTGGCTCGAGCCTGAGTTACACAAGCTAACCTATTCAAAATTGATTGACATATTAGTGTCTAAGAAAAGTGGTTTAAAAAAGAAGATTATTAATTAGTTCTATTCACTGATCTGGTCAATTTATTAGTGTCTAAAGAAAGCAATGAAGAGACCCCCATCGGTCTTATACTTTTTTGATCAATTTGGTTGATTAGTCTTGATGTGGTTACTTGATGATTCAAGCTAGCCCATGCCCTTAGAGTTAGTCATAATAGTTATAACAAGCAATATATTTTCAATGTATGTAAATAGAGAAATCTAATTATTATCAAGATCAATGATTTTTCTTTTTCAGTATCATCAAATATCACTATACCTCTATCTTTAGCTTTTAAGGTGATGAACTGAGATTCATCACCTATCATGTGCCTTGAACATATATTATCTAAGTACTATCTATGTTGTGTAGCTTCGAATGCCAAGCACACCTACAACCATGATCATCTCTTTAATTTGGTACCCAAGTCATCTTGAATCCTTTGGGATTAGAAAGTCTGGTTCCTTTTAAAATTTAAATTTACTTAATAAGATAACTTTAATTTTTTTAAAGAGCAATCTAAAGTTTTATAACCAATTTTATTGTATTTAAACAAGTAACTAAAATATGCTTTTAAAGTTGGTTTAACAAACATACTTTTCAAAGACTTTTCTTTCTTTATATAGTTGAAATCAATCCAGCTTTATTATAAATAGCTCTTTGATTTTCTAGAAGCATATTTAGTTTTCAAAACTTAAAGTAAATCTATCAATAATTGGCTTTAGTTTTCAACTTTCTTTTTAAGAAGACATTTTCATCCAATAAAGATTTTTTTCTTCTAGGAAAATTTCATTTTTTTGAAATTCAATATTTTCATTCATCAAAAACTGATTTTGTTTCTTTAATTCTTTATTTGTCAAACTACGTAACTTGAAATCCTCAATTATCTTATAAAAAGCATCTTGAAATTCTTCAAAAGTAAAATCTTGAGGAGTTTCAAAGCATATCTCATTTTCACATGGCATGAAGTAGAGATTTGCAACTTCATCTTTTTGATTTTCTTCTTCAGAGGTTGATTCATCTCAATTACTTTAAGTTGCTATCATGGTTTTCTTCTCATACTTCTTGGGATCATTTTTACATAGAGGATCATTGACCTTAAAATGTACTAACTTTTGTATTAATAACATAAGGTTTGATGCTCTTTATCTTTCTCTTTACTTTTTTCCTATTAGATAAACCTTCCTTTTGAAGCCAAATCTTTTTCTCCTTATAAATCTTCTAAATTTTCTATTGATTAGGGCTAGATTATTTTCATCATCGTAATCCTCCAACTCATCATCTGAATCCTCTTTATTAATCATTGATTTCAGAGCTAATATCTTTTTTTTTAGCTTCTTCCTCAGTGTTTTGGCATATGCTCGGCTCATGAGTCATGAAAGAGTCAATCAACCCTTCTAAGAATAACTTGTTGAGATCTTTACTTTTTGAATCACTATCATCTTAGATTCCTAACTTTTTGAAAGATATCTAAAAATTTTGAGCACAAGATCATTGTTAGTATAGTTTTTATCAAGACTTTTCAATCTATTAATAATATCAGTAAATCTTATAAATATTGTAATTATAGTTTTTTGAGATTTCATGTTAAAAAGATTATATTTGTGTATAAGTATATTAATTTTAGATTTTTTGACTTGATTGATATCCTCATAGATAACTTCAAGTCGATATTAGATTTCTTTAGCATATAAACAAGTAGAAATATGATTGAATTCATTAACATCTAATGTACAATATAAACATTCATAGCTTTAGTATTTAAATAAGCTAATCTTTTATTATTATCATTACAATCTTTTTAGGTTAGGAAAGGCATGCTATCAATCAAAATCATAAATATATAAGGACCATTAATTATAACATTCTGCATATCATAATCTTATGCTTGTATAAAAATTTTCATTCATACTTTCAAACAAGTATAGTTTATGTCATTAAAAAGAGGTAGCCTATTTATAGATTGTCCTTCATTAATTAAAGTACCAATCTCTGTTGCCATGACCTTTAGCTTTTGATAGTTAAATCGAAGTATTAAGCATCTACTCTGATACTACTTATTGTCCAGAGATATTAACCCACGAGGGGGAGGGTAAATTAGGTTTTAGAATTTTAAAATTTTGTTAATTTGAAAATAGTGCAAATGTCTGTATAGAAATAAATCAGAATAAAAGCTTGATTAAATCTTAACTGACCTCTAGAAATTGTGTCAAGTGTGAATAGCTAAAATCTTAAGAAAATCAAAGAATTAAGCACAAAACAAAGATGAGTGCAGAATAACTAAAGTAATAATGAAAGTAGTCGGTATACAAACACAAACACATCAATTTTATGGTAGTTCAGTACCAATCCTTACACCTACATTCACTCTCCAAGCTCATCCATTAGAATTTCACCATAATCTCTTAAAAGATTATAGATAGATTATTTTTGGGCTTACAATCCTAAGCTAATCAATTTTTCAGATTCACCAACCAAATTTTTCCCAAACTAAGTCTGTTGACTTAGCTCAATACAAACATCCAATTATGAGCTTAAGTAGGTCTTACACTCTAAGTTTCTTATCCTAAGAATCTTGATACAAATACCAAAGTAAAAGTGATAATAAATTTAAAGCACAATAAATAAAACTCTTGAAACTCTTGGAGGTAGTTGAAGTTGTAGCTCAATTATAAAAAAATCCTACTTCAATGCTTCAATAAAAGCCTAAGAGTTAATTTGAAGAAGATTTTTTGCTGTAGGTGTGCTCAATCAGCATGCTCAAGCTTATATTTTCAGTTATAAAGGCTATTGAATGCTCTCTCTTAATTCTCTTCCCTTCATTAGAATTTTGTCAAAGTTTTTCAATATAGAACCTCTTACTTTTCATTTTCAAACTAAATTCTATGCTTAAATAAGTCCATAAATGACTAGAAATTTTGAAATAGCTATCAGAGAGCTCAAGCTAGCCGTTGGAAAAATCGAGAAACTAGATGTTTAATTCTATCAGAATTCGATAGAGTCGGCTTTTAATTTTCAAGGTTAGCTCGACTTCTGCTGGGTCAACTCAGCTTCTTGCTAGGGTTGACTCGAATGTGATGCCGGCTCTCAAAATTTTTAGAGTCAGCTCTAGTAAAGGAATTGACATTTTTGTTGTTTTCTATTTTTTTGCTCTGAGATATCAATAGGATTGACTCTTGGACATCTGCGGTCGACTCACATTGGGGGTCGACTCATGAAACTTTTGGAGTCAACTTTAGATGCAATGGAGTCGACTCAAGATTCTTTGAATTGGCTCGAATTCTTGTTCTCCAAATAATACTCTCTTTGTGGCATTTTGAGTCATCAATTGAATCAGCTCTTGAAGTAGTGAGATCAACTCAAATTTAGGATTGACTCGAGACGATATTAGGATCGACTTGATATGAAGTAGGGTCAACTCTAAAACTATTGGAGTTGGCTCAAATATTGTAGATCCTTGATACATTGTCCATGCCAGAGTATGCCAGAACTAATTTTTTCTTTATCAAAGTTGATTTTTGAGCAGCTTAACTGGATGAATAATATTTTTAGACTAGACTTACTTTGTTAAAAATGAGCAATCTATTAATTTAGAGAATCTTCACCTTTACATAATCTCAAGCATTCATTAGTACCAAAAGTACTTAAGTATTTTTGCATCATCAAAATCAATTTTTGGGTCAACATTCTTTATGAGAGATTGCAATTTACTAGTTAGGTATACCAAGATTCCCTACTTCTCTAACATTTAAAATTCAAGATGGGCTTGGCTCAAATCAAGTGGATCTCTACTTAGATTTGGTCAGGTCTACATTGCAAAATGGAGGTTTATTGATGATCAAAGCTATTTGATATGATCTAATATCTCTAAGTTGCTTGATACCTCTACCCTATATATCAAGTAATCATAAAATATATACAATTTTATGTTATTTATACCTTCCAATTTCTTAACCGTTTGATACATAAGCTAGGAGTTTCTAAATCATATAATTTTTAGTGTGTAAGAGATTTCAAATAGTATATCACATTCAACAGCTCAAATCATTGATGAAAACTTTTATTTTCCAATATTGACTCCATCGGATTTGAGTAGACTCAAGTGTAGCCTCCTTCTTTCTCATGCTACAAAAACCAATGCAGAAGTATGAAAGATGATAGTAGAGGATTATTATTTGGCATTTAATTAGCGGGTGAACAAACACAAATCAATAATCCACTTCAACCCTAAGATGATAAACTCATCCATGAAGCTCATGATCAAAGAAGCCTTCGACATTTCAAAACAACCTTGCACATGGTAGTATCTTGATACCCCTATATTAGCAAAAGACTAACTATCGCAAATTGCACACCATTGGAACAATGCATCAAAGATAGATTGGAGGGATGGAAAGTGAATTCTCTCTTGATGATGGAAGGGTCACTCTTGTGAAGGTAGTGCTATGTGCCATTTCAGCTCGCGTAATGGCCAATGCTGTCATGCCCAAATCCTCATTTTGCAAGCTGAAGCAGATGTTCAAAAATTTCATTTGGGGCTCAACAAGGGAGGAAAAGAGTGTGCATTTGCTATCATGGCGCAAGGTGTGTCAGCCAATTTGTGAAGACGGCTTGGGAATTAAATATCTTGTGACTAGGAGGGAGTCCTTAATGGCTGTGCATGCAATCAAATTTATCATGGAGCCTGATACTCTATGGTGTTTCTTGATGATAGCTAAGTATGGTTCATGGACCCCGTATTCTATTCCACCCCTCCACATAATAGCCCTTGTATATGGAGAGCAATGTGTGCTCATGCTAGCTCCAGCTTTATTAGCCAATGTGAGGTAGTCAATTGGAGATGGCAAAACTATTGAGGTGATGGACCTATGGATCTCCTCTCTTCCTCTATCCCATTAGCCTGTTACTATTGACCATGATATGGTAGAAAATATGAGGGTCAGATTTTGGAGGATGAAAGAAGATGGAATAGGTTTCTTCTTTTTTTTTGATGAAAAGAAGGGTAAGCCTCCATTATTTATTAGTAGTAGAATGTGCAGAAGATTATAGTTGCAGAGATAGGCAACTACAAAGTTATAGAGAGGCTAAAAAGAAACTCGATAGTTTCTAATGGATGATAACATCGAGGGAAAGTACTCACCTCGAAATTGAAGACACGAAATCAAGACAAGGTATAGGGATAGGAGAGCAAGAAAGTTATATATCTAGCATACTTGGGACTTTGAAACCCATTATCAATTCTCTTCCATAGTATATGGAAGAACCAGTGTAGCAAGTTCCTTATACGCTCCATATAGATTCCATATAGGACCAAACTTTTCTTCACATAAAAATAACCATGTGGGCCCCATTATGGCAAACTTAACATTTGCATGATTTCTAGCTAAGTTTAAGTATGGATCTTATTTAGAAACAGGGATGGGATAGATTAGTAGTATCAAGATCTTTCTGAACTCATATTATTACTTGATACTAAGACCGAACTCCTTTCCATTGCTCAATATTGAAATTCCATACAGTACTCTACAATGACACTACCAGTGACCTGCTATACTAAGAAACCTAATAACAGAGCTCCTGACAGTTTGAATTTCAACTATCGATTTTGGAGATGTGCTCAGTCCATGATAGAATAATTTTCATCTTATTTTCCATAGAGTTGGGAGATATGCATAAAGTCGAAAGCATCTTTTATTCGTTCCTTCCATATACACCAAAGACCCATGGCTAGCAAGATATCCAATCCCTTTACCATGGGGTTTATGGAGTCCTCCAATCTCCAGTTAGTCCATAGGGCTATTTGAGATATTGGTACCTCATCAAAACAAAGATCATATAAGAGTAGTGACCAAACCTCCCTCGAGAATGGGCATTGAACGAACATGTGATTGGTCGTCTCTTGTCCCATGTCGCAAAGGCTGCAGCTATCCCTCCCCTTCCATCCTTGCTTGGTGAGGTTATTCTTAGTGAGTATTTTATCATGATAACTAAAGTAGAGAAAGATTTTAACCTTCTTCGATATCTGAATTTTTCAAACAAGTGAGTTGAATAGTGTTCTGATACCACCATCAAAAATGAATCGATGGCACTATTTCATTAAGAATGTTTTCGATGAAAACTATCTCCATTCTATATTGTCTGGCTCATTCAATAAATAATTATTGTCGAGCATTGCCTCAGCTTTTGAAGGTCCTCTTGGGCACATGATGGCATGATAATAGGCCGGTTCCTATTATTTGTGAAGATATTGTAAGCCTCTGACACACTGACTTCATGGCTGGGAATAAAATTTGTAGTTGTGGGAATAAATCCTTAATCAATTGATCAAACAGCCAGTTATCATGCTAGAATGAAATGTCCAATCCATTTTCTACTTGAAACTTTATGAGCTATGGAAATAGATTTTTTATGGCAAGGGCATTTTTCAAATGTAGATGGTCATCGTCGGCACTGCTTCATCAGTGAGATGGGTTTATCTTGATAATAAGCCATCTTGACTAACCTACTCTAAGGCTTAGGGATGTCCGATAATAGTTTTCACCATCATTTGCAGTAAGTCACCTGATTAAGCACTTTGATGTTGATGATCCCTAATCCACCAAATTCTTTTGCTCGACAGACTAATGATCACTTAAGTAGACAGTGTCGAGATGAACATTGCTCTTCTCCTTTCCATAAGAATGCTCGACGAGCTCTATCGATCCTTCAAATGATGTTAGATAGTAGGTGCCACGTCCCCGATCCGAGATTATGAATCGAGGGTCATGGCAACCACCTCATACTTATAGAAAATTCTTTCCATAAGCATGCAAGGCATCTTATCATGCTATCCTAAAATAACAGCGGAATAATTAATCAATAATTTAAATCCAAAACATAACGGTCTAAATTTCTTCTTTAATATCTCAATAAATTCAAACATGATTCATAGGCCTTACATCAAATTCAATAAGACTTTCAACCTAAAATAAAAGTATAGGGATT
>KE505541.1:256905-286331 GCA_000441515.1 Elaeis oleifera
GCGGTGACCATCGGCATCGGAAAATCGAAGAAAACAGCAAATAAAGTTCTTCCGCAACAAAATCCGGCGACTTCGGTCGCCGGCGAGCGTGCACACCGGCACGAGAAGGAAGGGAAGAAGAGAGGAAGGAGAGGAGGCTTACCTCCGACGCCGGCGAGGCTTTTCCGGCGAGCAATTGGATGGGCACAAGGACGGGTCTCCGTGGTGATTTTCCGGCGATTGCTGCCGATTGAGCTCGGGTTTTCTGGTGGAAGGGAAGGAGGAGGGATCTCCTCCTTAAATAGAGCCGGGGGACTCTTCCCGACTCCGATTGGGAGTCGGCGAGAGGAGGAAGAAGACTCCCTTCGGGAGTCCTCTGCTCCATTTCTTTCCTTTTTTTTTTCATTTGGGCTTTGTGGGCTTTGATTTGTCATTTGGGCCGGGCCATCACAGTAGGATGAAGTTGGACATCCAATAAACCATGGTTGGTGTGATAACCATATTAATTAATATTACCCTTCCCACAATGTGGAGAAGTTTGCTTTCAATCCTGCCATTTTCTTTGTAATTTTATCCACAAGTGGATTCCAATCATGCAACTTTAGTCTTCTTTAGTGTAAAGGTATACCCAAGTATGTGAATGATAAATCGGCCACTTGACTTTCTAGAATGGTAGCTAGCTGGTTCCTTTGCAAATCTGGGATGCCTAAGCATAGTACAGTGGATTTTCAAAGTTGATCTTCAAGTCTAACAACATTTGGAAGGAGTATGAATAAATTTGAGGTTTGATGTATTTTGGTTGACACCACAGAATATGAGTATGTCATCGACAATTGGAGACTCTGAACTTGCCTGTTTATTTCATGATTGCCAACGCCCAGTAGTTTCCTTAGAAATCAAATTTTTGATGTCAATATGGCCTGTAGGGTTCGATCCCTGCCCATTCCACATTATGACACTTTAGACACCTTGACTTGGGGCTTGTCTAGTATCATGAGTATTAGATTTAGGATCTCTATAATTTTTAATGGGTGTCACATTAGGTTGACTGGGATGTTGGTTGGGTGTGGAGAGTCGGCATTCATCCCAGAGTTGCACTATTTTTCTGAAAGTGGATCGGAAAAGAACCCTCAATCGAAGTGTGCTGGCTAGAAGGGGACTAAATGTCTCCTTGACTTATGACGTACCATTGCACTAATGTGGAAGAGATGGTTGCCCATGTCCTTCTTCAGTGTGTGACAGCCATTTAGGTTCATTGTCTTAACTCCCTTTTGGGCACCTTCCTCACATTTGTGAAGGAGTACACCCCTTCTTCTGGACATTTGGAGACTATGTATTAGCTTTGCATCCTTCAAGGTTACCTATGTATATAGAGAGGTGATCGGTACTACAGACTGGGCAACATCAAATGTGGCAAATGGCATTGGGAGATCAACTAGGAGAGCATCTAGATAGTTGAACAAAAATCATATGGGTGAGTACCAGAGAAGAAAATATAAGCCAAGCTTCCTATTTTGCCACATTTCCCCTGACGCTCATTTTAAAGAAAAACCCAAATTCAGAGGCCCCTCCTACTAACAGAGTCTCCAGTTCCGTAAGTATTAAAAAAAAAATCATGTGAGGCATCCTCTTTTTCTCTTATTTTTAAAATATACTATTTATTGATAATATATATTAAATAAATTAATCATTTAACAAGTCAATACATATATCTAAATAAATTGATACACCACATACAATACAAGGCCAAGAGACGTATCTTTAACAAATTAGTACATATTAAGAGGTTAATGAATATGTATCATCCGGTTATTTAGTGCGTACTAATGAATATGATGTTTCAAAATTATATATTAATTTTTTTGAAGATTAATATTAGGTTGCTAGATAATTAATTTGTTAAATATGTATCGTCTGATTGTATTGTATATATTAGTGAATGCCATATTCTGAAACTATATACTAATCTATTTAGAGATGTATGCTGATGTACTAAATGATTAATTTGTTTGATGTGTATATCTGGCTATATAGTATATAATGATGAAAATATATATTGAAAATGAAAAAAAAATATCATATTTTTTTTAATTATGAGAATGAGAACTTATTAGTAGAATCTTTAATTTTAAATTTTTTTTTAAGATAAACATACGACAAAATAGGAAGTCCGCCCGTATCCCTTTTCTGGTATCTGCGTATATGATTTTTTATTCTTAATAGCTCCTACTAAACTTAATGATATTTACTTTCTAAATAAGAAAAAGGAAGAAACATCGTAGTGTCCATTAACATCTTCGCTCCCATATTCAGATCAACCATCTCTGCTTCACCTGGCCCTCAACAGTGGAGCACCACTTTTTCTCTGAAAAAAAAATCAATGGAACACCAATTTGCATGGGATTGTTTCTCTGTTAACTGAACCCTTGAGAAATTCTTTGCACGCCCGCGGTATAGAAAATTCGACATGGAATGTACCATCTCATTCGATTGATCTACGTAGTCACTAATTTTTAATATATATTTAATGTTACAGTTCTATTTTTTTGTTAAAATTTAAATGATGAAATATTTTTTTTGAAAAATTATGATATCCTACGACTAAATTATGACATCCTACGACTAAACTATGACTTCTGGTACAGAAAATTATAATTTCACTCTAGAATATCATAATATGGAAGGAAATTTTTGTCCAATTATTTTTCAATACGCATTTAATATCTGTTGTCACTTTTTCATTTAAAATTTTGAATGACGAAAGTACCCCTTCACATCTAAAAATATTATGACATCTTGTAGTAAAATTATGAATTTCTATGTACAGAATGTCATAATTTTTTCACGAAATATTGAATGAATATTTATTATTAAAAATTTATAATTTTAATGATAAATTATTGTTCTCATTTTATAATTTTTGAGAAAAAAATTATGACATCCATATAAAAAATCATAATTTGACGTATAATCTCATAATTTAACTATAGAATGATATAATTATTAAAAAATATATTTTATTATTAATTTTAATAAAAATAAAATATTAAATATATATAATATAATTATTAAATATTGATTGCCATGTGATCGGATCAGATGAGACGGCATGGGGCGATGTACGTAGAATTTCTCCTGGATCCTTTACCGTCTCCCCGGAACCTTTCCGGCTGGTAGTCTTGAGTGTTTGGATGCAAAGCGCTCTTTCATCCGATGGCAAGGCGACGGAGAAAACAATAGCGGAGAATTTGAGAAGGCTGAGATTATTTAATCATTAAATTTTAGATCCGATCCTTTTGTTTTTTGGTGAGAAGTTCTTTCCTATTTAAGTTCCGGAGGTGAGCTCCTTGGATGATACGAAACGCATCGGTTCACTAAATTCAATTTTTTCTCATGGCAACAGTTCTTCGGAACAGTGGTTGGGCAAAACGTGGGTCCAAACAAACCCCATTAACAATGCGAGTCCCCATGGCTTGGCTGGTTGTTCGCGTCCATGGCCGCTTCTTCTCGCCTCCCACCCGCCCTCCACCTTCTCCCATTCCTTCTGCTTTCCACCCTCCTCCCTTCATGGGCATCGCAGAATCCCCCAACCCGACCCCGACGGGAGTCTCCACTCGGGAGTTCCTGGAAGCAGCTCGGGAGCCGGAGTTCTTCGACTGGATGAGGAGAATTCGGCGAAGAATCCACCAGCACCCGGAGCTCGCGTTCGAGGAGTTCCAGACCAGCGAGCTGATCCGGTCGGAGCTCGATGCCCTTGGGATTGACTACTCCTGGCCGGTCGCCAAGACTGGAGTTGTGGCTTCGGTTGGGCCGGTGAGGGTCCTATCTTCGCTCTCAGAGCAGACATGGATGCCCTACCGTTGCAGGTATTTTCTGTCGATCCATCTGTTTATTCGGAGAATGTTGGATTTTCTTTTACATGTACGGATATGGTTGTTTGTTGGATTCTAATTGGGTTTTACTCTCATGCGGATGAATTAGATGAAATATGATGCTATTCTTATGATAAAGTAACGGTAAACAGGTGCTATAGAACAGAAGGAATCAAATTGGTATTTCGTGAAATTTTAGTGAAAAAAATTATGTAATGCTGTGTCTGGTTATGATGGCATGGAAGAGAATGTTATTTATAAAGTAAGATGAGTTTTTGATGCCACTCCTGTGATAAAACAGCAGCTGATAAACTTCATGGGCTATGACGAAGTTGGTTTGAATATATCAGGCAGAATGTAAAAGAAGGATGTTAACCAGCCAATTTACTCCAACAACGTATATCAAGCTTGACAAAGTAGAATGAGAATCCAGTTCTGCAATGTGTTGGTTGATGAATTGGCACATGGTTGAAGCAGATGGATAGAATGGAGTGTGATGTATCAAAGAATTGAAGGAGAGGACAATAGGAATCTTCACAGAGCAATAATTCCTTGTTATAGTAACTAATTAATTCATGTTTGAAAAAGAACCTTACTTCAAAGCTGGAAGAGATGGCATGACAATCTACCAAAAAATTTTGTTGATGGTCCAGTTGCAATTACCAAAATTGGATCTAGAAGGTGTCTTTTAGGCAGCCAATAATTGCTCTGCATCCTCACTGCCTTGTCAGCTATCTGTATGTTCTTCTACATTTGAATCATGCAACAGAATTCATAAGTTGTTGTGTATGCATCCCCATATTTTTCTCGATGTTTGAAAAGAAAATTTCAACAGTCCTACAATTTACATTCCCTTCTGAGCAACATTCCCTGCTAAAGGGACTGTCCATTGATGCTTTTCACCATATCATAGGTTTGTGTAAATTTATTGGTTTATTTTGTTTAGTTGGTTCTTATTACCATTCATGAAGAGTATTTTGGCAACATTGTCCTAATCGCCTTTCTTGATCCTTTGGAAGGAGTTGGTAGACTGGGAGTACAAGAGCAAGCATAGTGGAAAAATGCATGCTTGTGGTCATGATGCTCATGTAACAATGCTCCTAGGGGCAGCTAAGTTGCTTCAACATCATAAGCATGAATTAAAGGTATGCTTATAAGCGTCACTCCTTGTAAGTAGAATTTGTAAGTTGGTTCTGTCAAAGTCAATGCAGTTCTTGGTTATTGAAAAGTTATTGCAGAAGGCTTGCTATGAGCTGCATTTATTCTCTTGTTGACATTTGATTACTGAAACTTGTAAAGTTAAATGTGATGCTGAGTTTATATAAAATGATGGAGCTAGGAATTTTTCAAAGGGAAATAACGATAACAACTAATATTTTTTATGTGTATATTTTCAAATCAAATATACGAAATTTAAGTAGAAATTATGGTTTTCTAAATCACCTAGATAGTGCATTATTTCTTTTATAAGAAAATATTGGACAAAACCCAATCTAGATAATCTTAAAAAGGAAAATGAACATGGAATTCTTTATTAACTTGATATATATCATGTTGTCATAATCTCCTATTAAAAAAATAGATTCTCCTACATTAGCCTTGCATTAAAACCAAATATTATAAAATCCCAAGAACCTAAAAGTCCTAATTTCGGGAAGCATGTGTCAAGCAATTAAGGAAATAGAAATCACATAGGAAGAAGAAAAATAAGGTTGGAGAGCGAACTAGAGTGGACATCTATTTATGAGCAATCAAAACCTAGAAAAGCAAAGATGCACAACATGGAGTAGAAAAAATTAAGAAAATATCCATGATTAATACAGCCACGGGCATATCCTTCCTTTTGTCCCTTCTACCTCATTTTCTTTGTACATGCTTAATGAAACCCTTAAGATAAGATGCAGAGGATAAATAAGCTGTGCTTATTTTGGGAAGAAATAGGGCAATATTTGGTGGGATCTTTTTGTGCAAAATCATAGGAGTGAATAATCCGATCGAGAAGAAAGGATTTCTTTCAACCTACTCAACTCATACCTCTCAAAAGATTAAAGAAAATAAAGAATTTTGAAAGTAGGTCTATCCTTACAAACTCTTGGTCGGGTTTCTCTATAGCTAGAAGAGGCTATAGCTTTTCTGAAATAGCTGTGACTGGTGAAAATAATCATGAAAAGCTAAAATTCTCCTAAAGCTAGATCTTGACTTTTACATCAATTTTGTTTCAATCGCTTTGCCTAATTCTTCCTAGATTGTGAGCTATGCTCCGTCAAAATCTTTCTTGAAAGGAAACGCTTACACTAGGCAGCTTGTCTGAGGCCCAAATATTATCATTTACCTCCAATCTCTATGTGCATTGAAACCTTTAGGGATGAACATAACATCTTAGATCTCAAATGGTTTCCAGATTTCAGAAACGGGCACCTCAATCAGACATTGTACAAAGAAGTTGTAGCCTCTGGAAGTTTTGATGTGCAATTCGGTTTTCAATTTTGCTCTTAGACCTTGTCCAGACTACCTGAAGTGGCCAGAGTGATCCACAGTAAGTATGGTGATCCTATTGGATCAATGATCCTTCAATTTTAAGCTTTTCGGGGATTACATACCAAGTACTTTGGTTTAGATAGCATCAGTTGGAAAACAGACTCCTAAAGACTTGAAATTGATAATATATTAGACCATTTATTTGGATGTGAGTGATGGAAATCCCTATTGTGAGTGGGAGACACTTAATTGTTATTGAAGCAATCCATAAGACCAGGCTATCTCATAGGATTTAAGAGAACCTTCACCAAAATACTCAATTTAACATAAGGGAGTAATTTCAATGAACATACTTACTGTAGCATACTATATCCACCATTCAATTTTGGAGGGCCGATAGCCCCTGCTCGCCTCTCAGCTGGTGAAGTTGCATATTTACCAAATTCGATTCTTATACTTTGATCAACTGGTAAGTGATTTGGATTACTTTGTATCTTCTTAAAGGGCACTGTGAAGCTTGTTTCCAACCAGGAGAAGAGGGTCATGCCGGTGCTTATCATATATTGCAAGAGGGTGCCCTTAAGGATGTTCAAGCCATCTTTGGCATACATGTTGATGCTAGTGTTGCAACTGGTGCTATCACTTCTAGACCTGGACCTCTTCTTGCAGCCTGTGGTCGTTTTGTGGCCACCATGAAGGGAGAAGGTGGGCATGCAGCATCCCCTCACAAAACCGTAGATCCAATTCTTCCTATGTCATTTGCAATCCTCAGCCTCCAACAGATTGTATCTCGGGAATCAGATCCTCTTGATAGCAGAGTAAGCTAATTCCTTGTTGACCTTTTTTTATTCAATGTTTTATGAATGAAGAAATATCTTCCATATAATAACTTCTCTGGGGTTTTCCTCCCTCCATTTTCTGTGTGAAAAGAGAAAGTTCTTCCATTGTTTTATAAATCAGCTCACTCCTTTTGTTGGTTTTTAAGGTGACATCTTTTATACATACTCCATATGCTTTAATTTGACTTCCTTTGATCTTGTAAATAACTGTTTGCATTGATATGCTGCATTTCTTTGGAGAGTACCAAGTGATCCCATGAGGACATAGTCATGGGTTTCTATGGTGCACTAAATTACTTGTTTATTGAACAACTGACCACCAATTTCTGTGTTGCTTATATTGCTAATTTCTAATGTTATAATAATCTTGTGTAATGCTTTCACTGCTTGGTTTTGATTTAAAAAATCAATAAGGTGCTAGTACCACACGTGATTCACTTACACAGTGAAAGCTTTTGTTCTTTTGAAATGATGAATGGTCCTAATCTATGAATCACAAGAGTAGGTATGCGCAGGGCTGGCCAGCCATGCTTGTATGAAATTAGGCACAATGTTATTCTTTCTCCACTTCTAGAAACACATCTCTTGCAACAGATGCATTGCACCTATCCTTTCACTCCTAGAAACCCATCAGTTACCATCCATTCTTTCATAATTGATTGAAGTCTTTTGGTGTTTACATGAGTTCTGCATGTTTTGGACCACTAAGTGAATTCAAGTGCATCATTTGATCACTTAGAGAGTGGATTTCATCCAAAATTACAAGGGCTAAGAGAGAAATTTTTGGTTTTTGATTGACTTATTTGTTATTTGTTGCCTTGGGCCTACTTAAGAAGGGAGTATCAGGACTTGGTTGCATTTATATTGACCTTGAGCCTTCTTTGCAAGAGTTATGTCAAGGAGGCAATGAAGGGCATAGTTGTATTCTGGGAATTAGCTACAGTGAACTACATATACCAGGGCAGGAAAAATTGTGTTTTAAAGGGAGCATTATCCTTTGAGTGCCTCAAACTAGATGAAACTTATAACCTTTAATTTTTTTCAGTTTATTAATTAATCAAGAGCAATTGTCATTAAAAAGAAAGAAAAAAAAAATCAAGTTCATACCTCTTAGAACAATTAAGTTTTTTTTTTTTAATTTAGAATACCTGCAAAATAAGTGTACTCTAGGAATATACCAAGGCAGGACAAATATTAGTTTAAAGGAACCATCATCCATTAGGTGCCTTAAACTAGATGACACCTCAAACTTTTTTTAGTTTGTTAATTAATCAAAAGCTATTGTCACAGGAAAAAAAATTGAGCACATACCCTTAGTATAGTTGAGTTTAATTTAATTTGTAAAATACCCACAATAATTGTTCTTATGATTTTCCATTGTTGTACTTTGAAGTTTGCTGTGAAGTATTATACATGGGTGAAGAACAGAAATTTGAAAAGCTGGAAGGATAAAAGTACACATATAAGCAAATTCATAGGCACTGAGATTCAGATTCCATTTTCTACTCTCCCTTACAAGATGTCGTGACTGCAATAAAATTTGCTTGTTTAGACCAGATTCATGATGATTAAGCATTTCAAAATAGTTTTTACACAGTGAATTCAAGAAAATCAAAGGAATAGCCGTTTCTGACCTTTTTTCCCTTCTTTTTGTTGATGTGATGTCAGTATGTAGGCAAATTTATATTGAATAAACAGTTATGCTTAACCTTGATTTATCTTTATTTTCATCTTTAAAATCTATAATGGAATTCATAAGAAACTTGTGTTTACCCACATAACTGGTTTAAAATTTCAGATTGTGTTGTGGGAAGCCTTTGAAATCTCAAGAAAGTGTCATCATTTTTTTGTAGAGCAGTATAGTGGTCATGGTTATCTAATTTGTTCATTGCGTACTAGTAGCATTTGGATTAGAGGAATGCTGCTCTTTTTAACAGACTATTTGTTGTTACCATGCCACCACATTAAATCCATTCAGCTTTATTGCTTATAAGAAAATATCCTCACATTTCTTTGCATTGCAGGTTTTATCAGTTGGGTTTATCGAGGCAGGAGAAGCACACAATGTTATCCCAGAGTATGTGACATTTGGTGGCACTTTTAGGAGCATGACAACAGAAGGTCATGGCTCTCTCAAACAAAGAATTAAAGAGGTATTACATGCTCTTAACCGAAGTTTTTCTCAGTCACGCAAGAAAAAGAGAGAAAAAGTTTTTGTCACCCCAATATCTGCATGCTAAACCAGCATCAGGTACTCGGTTCACTGCAAATTGTATCACACGGGGATTGCATTCTTATCAACCATCTAAACTTTATTAGTCAGTTGCAGAATGAACTCCCAGCAGTTGAGTCCTAGAACCAAGTTGCTGATTTGCTTACTCTTCTAACAGGTTATAGAGATGCAAGCTGCAGTTCACCGTTGCACTGCCACAGTAGATTTCATGGAGGAGAAGTATATACCATATCCTGCAACTGTCAATGATGATGGGATGTACACCCATGCAAAGAGGGTTGCAGAGGACCTTGTTGGGGAAGCCAACTTCCACAAGTGCTCACTAAACATGGGTGCAGAAGACTTCAGCTTCTATTCAGAAAGGATGCCAAGTGCTTTCTTCATGCTTGGAGTCAGAAATGAAACTCTGGGGCCAGCCTATCCATTGCATTCTCCCCACTTCTTCTTGATGAGCAGGCACTTCCCATTGGAGCTGCTCTGCATGCTGCTGTTGCTATGGCTTACTTGGACCATCATTCCACACAGTCGTAAAGTTTAGTAGTTCCGGTGCTCATCAAGAATATAGTTTTTCAGATGTGGCAAGCTAAGCAAGCTGTTATTTCTCTGCAGAAGGACACAACCAGGCAAGATGGCTTCCCGATGTTTATTTATCAGAGGTTGGGGATTTGCTGAAACTGTAATTGCATGTATTTATTTTGTTCTGCACCTGAGTATATTAAGAGATTTAATTGCGCTTGAATCATGTGGGTTCCAAAAGTTGAAGATTCTTCTAAAGTTGGTGACTTTGCCCGATCAGCCTGTTGAGCTTGTTTATAAAGTTGCTTCCAAATTGCTGGGAGGCTCAGAGTGACGATTGCAATTATCACATTTAATGGACATTATACTTTGTCTCAGGCAAAAAATTTGGATTGGTTTCCCACTGCTCAAAAAAGTTTGTGATGGTAAAAGCCTGGGTGGAGCATTGGGTGATTATGTTAAAGCTGGGTTCAAGAAGGCTTCTGACATGGTTCGGTGGGATCTTTTGATGCAAGTGCTTAATGCTAGAAGCTTTGACAAGGAGTATTTTTTTTTGGTAGAAAACAAGGAGTATTTATAGGATCCAAGCTTTGTTATGTGCTGCTAAGTCTTCCTTATGATTAATTTTGCCTTGGCAAATTGTTTCATTGCAAGGGAAACTCTAGCAGGAACCTGTTAATCTCTCTGCATGTTAATTTTAGCAACCTTCTGCTTAAAGAAAGAAAGAACAGAATCTTATCACAGGTTGAGGACAGGTGAGAGACTGAAATTTCAACTTTTAGACAACACCTTGCTTTGTTAAAGGCCGGTGTAAAGCAGTCTACAATTTTTGAATTCATTTCTATGGTGAATTACTTCACCTAAGTGCATTGTCACATTTAATATTTATGCCGAACGGCATGGTTATGATTATTTGAGCTGCTCAAGTGCAAAAAATACTCCAGGAAAGAGAAGTAATGCCCTCTCAATGAATAATAGCATAATGAGAAGAGCAAAATGCCAGAGTTCTTTCCATTGGTGGAAGATTGTTCCTTTGACCTTGGTGATGACAGCCTTGCAGAGTTAATGTTGTGGTGCTTTTCCGTTGGGGTGAATTATATCTGACCAAATGACAAGGTGATTTCTTTGTGCTCATACTGTCTCTTCAAGAAAGGAATTCAACTGGTTTGTTGGAATGTTATCTACAAGGCAATGGACATGGGTGTTTAGCTGTTGAAGGTTATCAATGATGTGACACAGATTCTGGTTTGCTAATTGGATGGTGTGGCTTGAGGATCATGTGATGTGGATGGTCTTTGGTAATAATTTTCCACAATTGTTTGTGTCGGTGTGATCCAGGGATGCAGCTTTTATCATTTTCCAAGTCATAATTCCCATGTTGATCATCCATAGCATCTGCATATTTCCCATTTTCTTGGAAAGCAAAATTCTCAATTTGTTCCTGAGACCCTACCTCTCCTTGCTTCAAAACATTATCAAGCATCCCTTCCTTATAAGCTGCCTCAATTTGGATGGCACATAATGAAATCAAGCTATCATGTGCTCTTAAGGATAACAATGTACGGAGGTTAGGTTGTGCATTTCTCATTATCATGTCACTTGATTTTTCTGTGCCTGATCTCTTCTTCATTTGTAGTACAATTGCATTTAACCTTGAATAATTCACGAAGGATTCGATCAACTCCTGTTTACTCTCTGCTAGGTCATGCTTTTGAGGACCATCGTTTATGCCAGTATTGGAATTATAATGACCCTTAGAATGGTGGCAAGGTTCTTAAATGATTCAATATCTGAAAAATCAATAGTAAACCAGTGAGCCGCCACTCTAGCGAGACTTTACAAGAAAATTGGATCAATAGATTCTCATCTTGTGTCACAGTGGACATCATGGTGCAATAGGACTTGAGATGAGCTACAAGACATCCTAATCTATCAACTTTTTCCATCTTTAGTACTTCGATCTTTTATAATATTGAAACGTCAAGGATCTTTGACAGCAGGAGAATATTGTGGCTATTGAGCTATGAGACATCCTAATCTATCAACTTTTTCCATCTTTGGCATTTTGATCTTTTATAATATTGAAATATCAGAGAAAATTGTGGCTTCGACTTTGCAAACTCTTGCATTCGAGGGCCATTATATTCTTGTTCCTTAAGATCAACTTTGATATAGCATGCAGAAGATAGATGTTTTGATGGATAGAATTCCGTTATTAAAAGTGTCAACGATGCTCTAATAGTAGTAGGTAGAGTCAGGATCTTTGATATGATGGTTCTAATGGCAGAACTGCGTGTTGCATGAGAAAAAAAATCTATGCCATGGAAATCTTGAGAGCCTCTCATCCTTCTAGAAAAAGATTCCTTGACAACTGTTAGGCCAGTCCTCATCTCCCGGTATAAGATTGCTAGAATATGGTGGCTATCTTACTTTTGTGCAAGATGATACATATTTATAGGGAAGCTAATAGTGCTACTGATTGAGTGGCAGCTCATGTGGCCGATCATACTAGGACTACAATATAAACTTCTACAATATAAACTTCAATGATAGATGCTCCTACTCAATTTTTATATATTCTGTATTCCGACTGCCACATATATACTTATTCAAGATTGGTATAATTTATCTGATTTATCAAAAAAAACTCAGGACAAAGGGATAAACTCTCTAGGACTCAATCTATATTTCAATAATTTTCTCCTTCCCCTCTTAATCTTTTTTAATCTCTCCTTCAATGGTGAAGGCTAGCGGATTTCCAGATTTAGGATGAAGGATTGGATAGATGGATATGATTTGTTAGGAGGAAGAATGTATCAAGGAAAAGTTCTTGGAGATTTGGGCTAGATTGGCATGTAGCACCAAGGGATTGGTTCGATGGAAGGAAGGATTAGATGTAGACCACTGCGAACCCATGTGAGAGGTTAAATTGATGGGTGATTACATGGATAAGGCTTGCATGTAAGGGTTGGTGGAGCCTCATATTGATGGTTGGGTGATTGTTGGATGGGCTGGATGAGCATGCATTTGTAGAGAATAGATGAAGAATTAGCTTGAGCAAATGCTTGGTTTGCATCGAGTAAGTTAGGTTGAGGTTGAGCATGGATGAGGTTGGGATGGATAATGAGATTAAATTGAAAGGCCTGCTGCTAGAGGGGTTGTAGTTAGTTATAGGTAGATGGACTTAGGTAAAATAGTTGAATGTACTATACTGGTTAGGTGCGTGTAGGAGTCTGGTTAGGTGCATGTAGGAGTATACACAGTCTGGTTTGGAGATATCTATAAATCAAACAATAAATTATAGTTTGTCAATTTTACAAATCAAATTTGACCATTTTATTACTCAAACCAAATCAGATCGGACCGGTGAATTATGGTTTGGTCTGATTTGATTAATGGTTTGATATATTGTAACACGAAAGATGCAAAATCTTGAAAAAAAATATTCTAGCCATATAAAACTAAATTATTATGATAGCTTTTGGACCAATGTATAGCTTTGATTTTTGGAACCATTAAAGTGAATATTACATCTATAGCCAACCAAAAGCTAGGTTCTATTCTAGGATTTATATGTTAGTATATATACGCACATATTATGGTTTACAGTGTGATCTGGTTTAATATTTTTGCAAAGTCAAATCAGACCATTAAATCATTTTGTATGAAAATCATAAACTAAATCAGACCATTTTAGTTTTCAAATCAGACTATTCTGATAAAAATAGTTTGGTCAGATTTAGTTTAACAGTTTGAACTATTTAATGAACACCCCTATGTGCGCGACATAGTATTAGCAGGGATTGTAGGTATGATGGTGATTTGGCTAGGTCGATCGAGTGTGATGTAGGTAGGATGATTAGAGGGAGGTTGTAATTTGACTAGCAGAGGTTCTCAAAAATTCTTCAACCTTCTGATGAACAACTTTTTATCTTGCATCTGATATTTCCATTTGTTTCTTCTTTCCTAAAACTAGATCAAACATTGGGAATTTTTTGTGACTATTTCCTCTTCTTCAGATCATCTAGAGGATCATCAAAGGAATTAGGACATTAGAAGGAATGACTAGATTAGAGGACACAATGGAGCTGGATGCTTCAATGGCTATGTGATCAAATTATTCAGTTTGAGCATCATAAGATGGCATCTCATGTTCATTGGAAGAGGTTTGATCAAGTTGTATCTAATCATCATGTACAGAATAGAGAGGATCTTGCTCACTTTTAATTGAAGATCTGGTTCCTCAACTTTCATATCGTAAAGGGGTGCATGGTTGAATGATTCATTATGAGTCTCACGAGATCGTTCTTGTTGTGCATGAAGAGTGGTATCATCATGTTGGACCTGGTTATCAAGTATAAACCATATGGGATCTTGCTCGGTTTCATTTTCAAGTTTTGACTCAACCTTTGTATAATATAACTTTGCATGATCAAATGATTCCATATGAATCTAATAAAATGGTATTTCTTGTTCTTTGGAAGTAGTGCGATCAAACTAAACAGAATCATCAGGTATGCAATAAGACAGATTGAGTAGTTTCAATTTCCAAATTTGGATAGTCAATCTTTACATCATTAAAGATATTAGCTAATTCTACATCATGAACAAGATTAGTGGTGAAATGATGGGTTGGCACATCAATGGTTGGAAGAGAAGGTGATTTTGAAATGTTCATCAAAGGACCTTTGGAACATTGAGACAAAAATGAAAACAAAGGTGAACATCAAATTCCAAATCGACCTTTATGAGGGCAAGACTAGGAAAGATAATGGCAACCGGTGCATAATGTAAAGCAATTGTCAAAAGCAAGAGTGACAAATCCAACATTGTAGCTAGCTTGTTATAGGATGGCCATGGAATATTAGCATCCAAATCACCATCATAAAGGTATATCAGAGATAAAGAGATATAACTATCACGAAAAAGCAGCCCACTTGGATCTTAACAAAATGATATATAGTTGATGTAGGTTCGGTCATATTTGATTTGATCTAACCCAATCTATGTATTCAGACTATGTTTTAAGCCCAATTTCTTCTCTAATTAAATATAGATCTTCCTTAATTCTATCTATGAGAGAATGATCAACTAGAATCTTATTATGAGTGATATGAGATAGATGGCACATGCTCAAAATGTTACTGAGGTAGGTCAAGTCAAGTTTCTACTTGCCAAAGACCTTCTTTTAGGTCCACTAAATCATACATTAGCTACATCATGTAGCATAGAAATATAAGGCCTCTATCTCTATTGTGTTCTAAGGCCACTTGTTGAGGGAGTAAGAAAAAGAAAGAAAGAGAAAAATATCATAAACACATCAAGATAACGTAGATTGGCCTCAAGCTTAACTCCATGGGGCGTGCAAGCTTCACTATGAGAGAAAGAAAATCAAACAAATACAAGAGGAACTCACCACTCAATCTTTGTACAAAGATATCTCAATAAAAAATCTCAAAATTCTCATAAAAACTCTCTAAAATTTTTTTTGAAGCCTCTCTACATGATCAAGACATCACCAGCTATCCAATGCAACAAATGGCTCGTCAATTGGAGCTATATAGGCTCCAAAATCATCAAAATAGTATTACATTAGGATATCGGGTCCAAAATAAATCCTAGATTAATTTTGGACCGTCCGATCACGATCGGCTCAAATCAGAGCCATCCGATTGCGCAGAATCAGCCCTCTGATCTCTTGATCATAGTCGGCATGAGTTGTGGCCATCAGATCTTCACCGAATTAGCTCACAGCCGTCCAACCATGCCAAAACATAGCCCCATAGTCTTGATCAAACCTGGATTCACCTCAACCATTCGATCCCGATCGGTGACTCTCTAGGCCATCGAATCGTGCACTTTATCAGGCTGTCAGATCGCATGCTGGATGAATCCCCACCATTCGATCCACATGTAGTTGGTAGATTGCGCTAAATCTTGTAATCCACGGTGGGCCGCGATACCTCTACGGGCCTGGGCACCCACATGGGCCGTCCCTGCATATTTGGGCCAGCCCAGCATGCTACTTGTCCAGTGCCAGTGCACTGTCGGGCTTGGCCTACACCGCCGTTGGCCTACGCCAGCCCGTGGGCCCCTCCAATGGCTCATGGACTGTACCATTTGCTCTCGGGCTTTCTTCGCACGTAACTTCGCTGTATGGACTCCGTTTGGACTGTTCTTGGACTCGTTGGAGTCTGTTCGTCATCTTGAATTTCATTCTTGGCTTATTGTAGATTGAATCTTGAGATATTTTCTCAACAATCTCATCATTGAAGCTCTTGATTAGTAAGATGAAACCAGTTGATCTCCCTCTTCCTACATCCCTCTTCCTGTAGAATTCAACCATTCCAATGCTCGTAAGTTTAGCACCATCAAATCCTTAACCATATATTTTCATGACCTATTAGAATCTTAGATCATATCAAATTCTTTTTATGTAAACTATTCATATAAAATATTTAAAATAATCAATTATTTATCATAATAATTCATGAAAATAGTTATTTTCAAAAATCTTTCAAGTTACTATCCAACGTCGAGTCTCATATATTTCATCACTTCTCTATTTTAATATGAACAATATGATAGTTTCTATGTTCCACAACCTAACTCTACTCATATTTGAATCCAGTAAATTATTGCACTCTCTACTAAGGATAAAGTTCAAGGCATCATGGTCAATATATGAGTTTGCTCATAACTTTATTGGCCTTAAAATACCATAAGCTAATCTAATTCTCCAAGTCAAAGGACCATTTTTAACATGGGTTGACAGTGTTGATTGTTTAGTGTGATGACACATCAGAGCATCAATTCAAGATCTCATCCTAGTGAAGGAGGAATTCTGCAAAATCATGGTCCATAGTTGTGAATAAATTTTAAGTACTTAAAATATCCAAACCTCTTAATTGAAAACACATTGTCCCCTTAACTAAACATCTGAAATACTCATAGATTCTTTTGATTCTATAGCCATTGCATGGCATATACCCTATACTAAATATGACTGTGTGTAAATAGGAGATAGCTATAATTTCTCAATTATTCTTAGTGTTAAATCTATGAATAACTTTTAGGTTATACCCCTCTTGCAATGATCTCCCACTTTCATTCAAAGCTATTTATATTTTAACCCTTTGGGTAGATATGTAGTGCATGCTCACATTCTTATGAATTCCCATATTATGAAAAGTTTCTTATAGCATAATCTAGTTTCGCAAAAACTATTGCCTAATGTGAGTAATTATTTTTTGGGATATACAAGCAGTAAGAAGTCCTTATAGTTATAACACAACTCATCTTATGAATGAATAATTTATTAAGCTATTCAGAACTAATGATCTAGGAAGGAAGGCTAACAATTGTCTCAAGTTATCCCTTATTTCATGCATATATGTGCTAACTATTCTATGAAAATATAGCAAATGCAAAGGATAATTAATCCTAATTAATAAAGGGATTAACCTATCACAAGAAAAGTCCAATTTCCATTTCAGATTTTCTTTGCAAACCAAATACAATCAATGTGGTTTGACAAAGATCAATCTGTAGCTGGAAATGTTAATTGATAGCTATAAAATCATCATCACTGTAGATGGGAAAATTTGGGTGACTATTTTATTCTAAGTTAGAAAAATAACAAGGTGAAGATCGTGATTGTCTTTTTCTAATCAAAACTCTTTTGAAAGGAATCCTTTGAGATAACTAGTTCCATATCCCTCTTTAGCATACCATTAGTGATTACTTGCATTGGAATACTTATTTCTAAAGATGAAAGGAGAGGAGCCAATCACCTCCCTTATTGTCTATAAATACGTATGCCAGGAAATTCCCACCGAGTATATTAAAGTAAGCATGTTAATAAGAAAGGTATGTGTGTGTGTACACAAAATTGACTTATATTAGAGTCACAATCTAGGCTAAACACACCACATCATGCATAGTAGAATAATTATTATTTGTTATTGCTGAATCTCTTAGCAAGTAGGATGAAAATATCACATGGTCTTCCTTTCTATATAAGATTTATCCTGCAATTCAATATCCTATCATTTTCATATCCTTGTATGACTATTAAGCATAATACTATCAAACCCTTAACCATATAGTTTCATGGCCCATTAGAATCTTGGATCGTGTTAGATATCCTTTTTTATTAAAATTACTATATTAGTTATTGTTGAAGAAATTTAATTATTAACTATAATAATCTATGACAAAAAATATTTATAAAAATCTTTCAAGTTACTGTCCGATGTTGTGTCTCATATGTTTGGCTACATCTCTATTCTAATATGGACAATGTGCTATGATGATGGTTTTCATGTTAGACAGCTTGATCCTCATTCATATTTGAATCCAGCAAATTAGTGTGCTTCCTATCAAGGACAAATTCTAAAATATCATGGTTGGCTATAAATTTACTAACCTCTAAGGTATAATAGACTATCCCCTTTTGGTCAAAAAATCATTTACAGGTTCGTACATGTGATTCTCACTTTTTTCCTTAACAATACTTTGTGAGCTGGATTATTAGTATTGACCATTTAGTATGCTGGTACCTTAATTATTAGTGCGAGATCTTATCTTGGTAGAGAAACTCCATGAAATCACTACCTATCTCCATAGTCTTATAAGTGCAACGACCAACATTACTAGTAGTAAACTTAAGAATATTCAATCCTTCATTTGGAAAGCACTCTGTCTACTTGGATAAATTCTTAGAGTACCCATACTCTATACTATATATAATTGTGCAGATAGGAGATAGCAATAATTTCTTAGCCATTCTTAGTACTAAATATGCAAAAGACTTTGAGGGCATACCTTCTTTTAATAAGGGATCAACAAGTACTCTTGGAGGATAGCATATATCTCTTATAAACATATGAAAAAGGTACACTGAGGAGGAAGGATAGAATAGAAATTATAAATTAAGAGAACAAGTGCTTTTGGTAGATGAGAATGAGCCCTCAATCGATGATATGGCAATTAAGTTTGAAATTCCATAAGAAGATGAGGGAGCTGATGCTTTTTAGTAGAGTATTTTCCTAATGTGACTCTTAAAATTGATATTAAAATTATTGACTCTAAGGTAAAATTTGTTTCTCATCCTATTTTCATTTTGATTATGCTCTTTCAATCAATCCTTTTGACCCTAAATTTGTTCCATCTGTTCATTGTGACTTATATCCTTGATTTGATGATATCCCGCTCTCAAACTCTGATTTTGCAAATACATTTATGATTTTATCAATCTGCTAATTACGCTCTAATTCTTGCTATTTTGATCCTTGGTTTGATAACACCCTGTAGTCAAATCCTAATTTTGTAGAAGCATCTCTAGAATTTGACATCACTTCATTAATTATTGACTCAGCATATCGAATATCGTGAGAATAAAAAAATTCCTGAGCCTAATCAATCTGAAGTTGCATGCATGCCTACCCAATCACTAATGTTGAATGAGTTTGAGACATCTCCATTAACAAATCCTTCTGAGAATGATATTGATTTGTTAGTTTGATTATCTAGAATAGGATGATCCTTTTGATCTTGAATTTGAATTTCCATGGACAAATATACAGCTGATGTTAGAAAGGATTCATGTGACTTCAAGATTGCTCTTTCTTACAAAGTTCTTATCATGATTTCACATCAGCACCAAATCATCTAAAATCTAATTGAACTCTAATCACTAGCTTTCATGACTTCGAGCTCGAACCTACTCTATTTTTTAGCATTTGGTCCATTAATATAAATTCTTGTTGATTTTGATTATAATCAATCCAATTGAGCTTCTCTTATCAAGTTTTGTCACTCTTGATTCAAATCTGATGACATACATATGTGATCAAATAAAATTGATTTCTTTATATTAATTTCATCGAATCTGACCTATTGGTACATCTAGCAATGACAATTTTGATCACGATCTATTTGAATTGTTTTGTTGGGTATTCTCTACTGAGCTTGATCTAATTTGTCATTTGATACTGCTAAACTAGATCTTGCACTATCATTCAAAATTGCTAAGCATGATCCCTTATTTTAGATTAATGCAATTGAATCTAATTTATCAACATAATTTGATTGTTCTGAAAATTATAATGATTCATTCTTGAATCTTGATGACAGTAATTCACCAAATTTTGAGTCCGATCCATCCTTTGAAGATCATCCACCAAAAATTTCTAATTATTTTTAATTGATCTTTCATGGAATCCTTTACTTGTGCAATATGATAACTAGTCCGTATTATTGCAACCAACCCAATTTAAATCCTGATGGTAGAAACCCTACTACATTCACAAGAGTAGCACTAAATAAATCAAGAACCCAACCCACCCAAGCAAAAGTAAGAAAGAAATATTTGAAAAGAGGATTTACAAAAAGGATTAAAAGGATGTGCCCCACTAATAACCATTAAAATAAGGGTCTGAGAAAGAAAATTGAAAATAAGTGTCTGTTGCTACCAAAATCCAATCTAAAGTGTTAAAGTGTACAAATCTACACACACAATGGACAAAGAACAAAGGTCACCAAAGTTGCCCAATGGAAGGACTTCTTTCCCTTTAGTGCCACATGTCAACCTAAAATTGGAGGTCAAATTTGGGCCACATTTTTATATCCAGGCTATTCCTCCAGCTTGGGCTAAGGAAGTAGTTGGGTCATCCACTAGCAACTCGACTGAGATAATATTGCCCCACCCATTTCTTTAGGTCACAAGTCACTTATCCCACTCATAGAAATCTTGAATGAAAATCTTGAATTTTTGGTGGTCAGTTTGGTTGGACTTTATGAAATTCAAAAAGACTGATAATTCTTCCTACGAGGAGGTTTGATGGTTTGTATCCATAAGATAAGTGCACAGTAGTCATTAAAGGTAAGATGTGTGATACCTGTCAAGTCAAGAATATGATCGGGTGCATAGGTCTGTCATTGAAATAAGGGAGACAAACATCGATGCCTTCATTACTTCATTTGGAAGGCTTTTGAGTTTCATTTAGGTCATCCTTTGCTTTTTCAGCTCAATCCTTAGCTCACCTTTCCTAGCTCTAGCCCATTTTTCTTATCTCATTGAATTGGTATACCACCCTTTGATCTTGCTTTTATTTCTTTTAACTCATAGTAATAGGTCAGTGATGTTTAACTCTCCCACAGTTGGTCTCCATCAGACTCTAGCTCACCCAGCTCATCCTCTTCTAATAGGTCCAAGAAAGATGTACCTCACTCAATTCCACTAGTTAGGCCAAATGTTGAGGTGTGTATCTTAGGTTAGGTAGTCTTAGATGTGATTAGGGGGTCATACTTCATTCTTCCTAGCGTACCCCTTAGGTTACCTCAACCAGATAAGAGGACTTCAAGTGCTCTCCTAGTTTAGCTCTACCTTTATGATGGCATCCTCAAGGCAAGGCTAAGGTTTCCTCTCCATCTTTTATCTTTTAGCTCATAGAAAAGTATAGGCTAGTCTTTGTCTAATTAGTCTCCAACTCTTGAAAGATTATCATTGGGTTACTCATCTATACTTTTATGCTGGGTATTCAGCCTAGCAGCAAGATCTTCAGAGTTCCATATATGTTAAAGGAATGCCCAACTGAGTATGGCTGACAGTACTTCTCAACTTTGAAATGGCACAAATTGATGGAGGCAACTCTTCTTCTATACATAATTAGAAGAGTCGGTTCTTCTACATCTTTTCTAAGCAATTATAAGGCTTCAGCATGATTTGGGGACTACCTAAGAAGTCTTTGAACTACTACTCAGCCTGACTATGGAGAAGTAGGAAATATTAAAGGATCTACACCGACTTGAGGTTCTTGGTGTATGGGAACTCTTGGCCAAGCAAACTCTAGTAAACATTAGTTTAAGCTGAATTGGCCTAACAATAACCGTTAACTATTCATTATTGTGCAAGCTAAGATTACTCCAAGCTAATTGACTTGTGTTTTGTTGAGACATGATGGCTAATAGGGTGGTGCGGAAGAGGACCGCTAAGAAGAAAAAACTACTGACGAGAGCACCGGGGATAATCCTCTTCCAAAAAAGAGGTGTTAAATTGTCCAAGATACAAGGCAACTAGCTCAGACCCAACAGGCTAGATTTAAGAGGGAGGCACCTTGAGTCAAACCATAGCCTAAGGTGTCGGACGAGAAAAACTTAGGTCATTGAGTATTCCTCTCATCATCCCAGTCCTCCAATAGCTGAGGCACGTATTCCCACATAGTCAATCAAGATCATTGATTTAGCTCTATAGATTTTCAGGATAGCTCGGTCACTCGCTCGGGATGTATTGCTCCTGAAGAATCAGGATGAGTTGAGCTCCCACACATCTATGGCTTTGTTGGGCTCAACCTTCAAGGAGGGCATAATAACAAGTGTCCCAACTCTGACACTTTGTCACTTTGTCATAGATCTTATTTTTCATGTTGTATTGACTCCTACTTTTCTTGCAGAACCTTAACCTTTGGATGCTTATGGAGGATCAATTCAACGTCTTTAGTTTCGAGCCTGAGAGGTTGTAAGAAGAAGAAGAAAAGAGATAAGAGGAGCGAGGCCCTACAGCAGGCTAATAGCCTTGCAGCTAAATTGACAAGAGTATAAAACTCAAATGTCCTCTACATCAAATTAAGAGCGATCTAGAAAAATGATAAGTGCATAAACATGATCAAAAAAATATTAATTAAAATTAATTATTTTATTTTTAAATTAATATTTTTATATATTTATAAAAAATATGTCAATATAAAGAGCCTGATCCGCAGGCTTAAATGGATCAAATGGAATTTAAAACGGAGTTAAAACGGATCCTAAAATCCATGTCAAAGTCCACCAAGCAAATTGGTCCATCATGGCCCAGGTTCATATGGGAGCTTGACGGCTGAGCATTCAATTCAAATCAATGGAGCACGAGACCAAGTGCAGGTAGAGCGGTTCACAAGTTTTTTTTGGAAACGGACCGTCTGAACGTTAGGGTTATGAAGGCTGAAGCAAAAACAAGGAAGTGGGGCCCATGTGCTTTAAAGTAGAACGTGGACAAAGGCTGAGCGTTTGCATGAAGTGGCTTTGGTGTGGATGCTGGGAGCCGGAATCCAAATTCACGCGGGAGTGGATGCGACGAGAAGCAGGGCCCGCATGGAGAAAAGTTTTGAAATTTTTTTTAAGAAGAGCCTACCATCCTCTCCCTTCGTCTAAAGCCATCCAAATCTCTCTTTTTTCTTTTTTTTTTCTTTCTTCAATCTCATCTTTAATTTTATTTTTTAATTCCACATCTAAAAATATAAAAATCTTCTCCCCCGAAGAGCATATAGAAAACCCACATACCCCCTCTTGGAGATCATCTAATTTTTTTCTCAAGCTTTAGTATTTGTAGGTTTTGTTCTATCCAAAACTGTCTCCATTTTTTTCTGAGTCCTTAAACCCTCTTGTTTCCATTTTTTTTCATCCTTTCAATATACGAGAAGGAGAGTCAGCTAGAGGGAGGTTGGTCTAAAGCCAAAAGAGGAAGAAAATCAAATTCTGTGGGAGAGTTTTATTTTATTTTATTTTTACTTTTTGTTCCAACTTCAAGCCTCATTAATAGTTTAGGAGTTAAAGATTTTTGTATCAGAATTTTTATTCATCAATAAATTAGTTTTTTTCCTTTATTTAATTTTATAATTTTTATTTCTGCAATAGAGTAGTTAAATTTTTACATCTTTTAATTCTGTAATTTATAATTTTCGCAAGTTAAATTTCAGCAAGTAGCATAGGATTTATTTTTTTTCGGACTTCAAATCAAACTATGTTTGACTAAGTAATCCATTTGGAGCTTGCAATGAAGCTAAACCATAAATAGAAGCCTTCAGCTTTAAATTTCTCTTTATGCTTTAATTTTTAAGAGTGCTTCTTCCTTTATCTCTCTTGCTAAGAGACTTGATGGGCTATCGTTGGGTCAGAATTTCTTCATAGTCCATGTTTGATTCGGTGCAAAAGGAGATGATTGATAAAGGCTTATAAATCTCTAAATTCTTTCTTCTTCTTTCTTGTGAAAACTTTGATAGGTTATAGTTGGGTTTGAGCCCCTTCATAGCCCATACTTAGGTAACACAAAAGAAATAGTTGAAAAGAAAAATCTCTTAATTAGGATGAAATAAAATGCTTGATGGATTATAGTTGAGTTAAATCTCTTCATGATCCATACTTGTTCATATTTTACACCTTGATCAAGAGATAATATGAGAGAAACTATGGGAAGGCCTTCTAATTCATTGATCCAGTAGATTCAAAACCCTATATCTTTTGGATCATTTATCTTTATAATTAATTAATTTACTGTTTTGGTAGTTAGTAATCCAACAAACCAGTTCTTCTCCTCTCAGTTAAAGCTTATTTGAGTAAATATTTGAACACAACTTAAATACCTATTCCTCGTGGGATTAATCCGTACTCGTCAGACGTGCTACATTGCACACCATGTATTTATAATAAATTTAAGATACATCAAGTTTTTGGCATCATTATCGGAGAATTGACGTGTTTAAATTGTATTTTAAATTCTGGTTCTTTGTGCTTTTAGTTTAGCTGTAGTCTTACATTATCTGTCTCCTTTATCTCGCTTTACATTAAGTTGGTGAGTGCTGAAAGTCAGGTACTTGTTCTAACTTTTTTCTTTTGCATACTTACTAGATTTTATTTTCTATTAATTTTTTTAATTAAAATTTATTATTTTATTGCTTTGTTGCATTGCATATCCATAAAATACTTTGAGGGTAAAATCCATTAACAACATAAAGTGAAGATTTTATCATTCTTCTTTAGCCCACAAATCACTTGCATCTGCATAACCTAATCCTTAAATAAAATTGATTAAATACCAGCCCTAGGGACATCCGAGCTCATTAGGACAGGAAAATTCAAGAGTTAGATCGGGTTCAAGTTGGTTAGCCTATTGGTGTCTAAAAAGTGGTTCAGAAACTACGTTCTGAATAAAATGATTAAGAAATCTGTTGTGAAAGCATAGGGAGCCTCTCACCAATCTTACACTTACCTGACTGATTCAGTTAGCCGATTTCGAACTTAGAATGCTTGAAGGCAACCTTGACCGTTAGGAGCTATCTAGAGTTAGGAGAACTCTAGTTAGGATTTTTCTTCTCTTCTCTTCTTTTGATTGAAAACTTAATTGAAAATAATAAAATAAAATTTATATTTAATTCTAACTTTTAAAAAAATAGAAGGCAAAGTGAATTCTCCACGTTCTTCGTGAAAAAAATATTAGGTTGACTAGTAAGAACTAATCCAATTTCTGTTTCAAACCCAACAACCTCTACAATGGGAGAGCCCAATCAGCCCCAAACCCTTAAGGATTTATGTTATCCAATCGGTTCTGTCCAACCTTCTTGTATCAGATTGCCCCGATCGATTGTAAATAACTTTAAAATTAAACCTCAAATTATCAATATACTTTCAAAATTCATGAGAATAGAGAATGTATATATATTCATTAGAGAGTTTGAAGAGGTATGTGCAACCATGAGGCTGCAATAACTATCAGAGGACGAGGTTAAGTTAAGACTGATCAATTTTGCCCTTAAGGATAATGCTAAAAAGTGACTTTATAATCTTCCAAATCAATCTGTCACAATCTGGGAGGATTTTGTAAGTGTTCTTAAAGAAGTTCTTCCCATCACAAACAGCTAGGATTATGAATGAGATAAACTAATTTTACTAACTAGCTAGCAAATCATTCTGAAAATACTTTGATCGCTTTAAGAATCTCTTGACCCAATACCCACATCATGAAATAGAGACCTGAAGGCTATGCCAGATAATTTATGAAGGGCTAAATTCAAATTTCAGAACCATACTAGAGTCCATGTCCCAAAGTCAATTCATCTATAAAAATCCATTAAAGCCAGATAATTTCTAGAAGATCTAGCCGAGAAGAATTTATAATGAGAAACAACTAGAAAACTTGATAGACCTACACCCTTGAGAGGTGGAATGCACCAATTCAGTCTTTCCTAGCTGCAGAGGCCAAAATTGCAACCTTAGCATGTAGGTTAGAGGCCTTAGAGCTATAGAGACCAGCCAGTGTGAATCAAGTTTCTACACCCATGTGCAACGCATATAGTGCACCAGACCATGTCCTTAAGAAATGCCCTTCCAGATGAACTCAATAGAGAATGGATGTGCACAGATAAATGCCACATACCAGAGACCAGTGAACAACCCCTATGCACCCACATATAACCCAAGATGGAGGAATCATCTAAACTTCTCATGGTCATAGAACCCAAATGTAGGTGGTCCTAGCTTCAACCAGCAAAATTCAAAGCCTAACTCTGTGATAAACAACCTATTAGGTTTAATAATAATGAGAAGAAACTTAGTTCTCTAGAAAAAGCCTAGAAGCCATAACCAAATCAAATGCTAACACCAATAATATATTAAGTAATTTCATGTAAACCACGGGCCAACTCATAAATACTAACACTCAAACCATAGCCTGTTTGGAAATAAAGGTGGTTAGCTAGCCTCTGCTATGAGTGAGCAAGAATGAGGTAGACTACCTAGCCAACCTGAGCTCAACCCGAGAAACCAAAATGGTCCACGACCCCAACAAGAAACCAAGTCAAGCATGTGAATGCTATTCACACCTTAAGATCCGAGAATAAGTAGACAATAAGATAGGTACATCTGATGATAGAGAAGACTCATCTGTCGAGTCATCTTATGAACAATCCACCTTACAAACTCAAGCTTCTGAAACTGATAGTACACCAAGCCCAGAATCTACAATTTCTGGAGCTCTTTTTCTAAACCGACTAAGGTCCAATAAATAATCAAAATATTTAGATAAAATATTAGAGATGTTTTAGCAAGTCCAGGTGAATATCCCTCTTCTAAGCATGATTAAATAAGTTCCAACCTATGCTAAATTTTTAAAAGACTTTATACCAAAAAAAGACCACCAATGTATCCAAGAGAGCATTTTTAACAGTAAATGTGAGCTCATACTTGTCTAGCCATGTACCAATAAAATATAAGAATCCAAGATCTCTGACAATTTTATGTGATACTGGAGAGACCCACATTGAGAAAGCCTTGCTAGATTTAGGGGCTAGTGTAAACATTCTTCCTTATTCAGTTTATAAGCAACTAGGGTTGAAAAAACTTCAGCCGATAGGGATCACATTACAATTAGCAAATAAATCTTTTAGGATCTTTAAGGAATAGTAGAAAATACTTTAATCAAGGTTGGCAATTTTATCTTCCCTGTAGATTTCATCATTTTAGAGATCGAACCAGTTGTGAATCTCAAGGGTCATATCTGAGTTATTTTAGGAAGACCATTCTTAGCTACTGTGAACGCTGAAATCAACTATCAGAATGGACTTATGAAGCTATCTTTTGGAAATATAAACATTGAATTGAATATATTCAATCTAGAACAGAAATCCACCCAGTATGCTGATATAAATATAATTCAAGATGAATTTATGAACCTATTGATATTAGCGATGAGGAAGTCGACCTCGAGTTGAGTTTTTGGCGAACTCATGAACCTGAGGACATCAATGAAATTCTTATAGATAATAGGATTAGCCAGAGACAGGAGCCTCCCATTGAACCAATCATGCAAATGATTAAACCATCACCCAAGCCATCAATAGAGGAGGCATCCAAATTAGAATTGAAATCCCTCTCCGAGCACCTTAAGTATGCATATTTAGGTCCAGAGAAAACTTTGCCTATAATTGTCACATCAAATCTAAATCCTAAATAAGAGGAAGAGTTGTTAGCAATCTTGAGAGAGAATTGAGAAGCAATAGGGTAGACCATGGTTGATATTAAGGAAATAAGTCCTTCCATAGTTCAATATAGGATACACCTAGAAGAAGAGACCAAACCAACTAGAGATGCCCAAACAAAACTTAACCTAACCATGAAGGATGCAGTCAAAAAAAATCTTAAAGTTATTTGATAATAAAATTATCTATCCCATCCATGATAGTTCATGGGTAAGCCCTATACAAGTAGTACCCAAAAAGTCTGAGATAAAGGTGATTCAGAATGAAGCAAATGAACTTATCTCAACTAGGATCCGAATAGGATGAAGGGTCTATATATACTACAGAAAACTGTATGCTGCAACAAGAAAAGATCACTTTTTCTTACCATTTATTGACCAAATATTAGAAAAATTAGTCGGACAAGAGTTCTATTATTTCTTGATGGATATTCCAGCTATAACCAGATCTCCATAGCCCCTGAGGATCAGGAAAGACTATATTTATCTGTCCATTTGGAACCTTCGCTTATAGATGTATACCCTTTGGGTTATATAATGCACCGACAACTTTTCAGAGATACATGATTAGCATTTTTTCTGATATTGTTGAACGATTTCTAAAAATTTTTATAGATGATTTTTCTGTCTTTGGCCTTATCTTCTCCGAATACTTAGATCATCTAAGATTAGTCCTAGAAAGATGTAAGGAGAAGCACTTAGTTTTCAACTAGAAAAAATACCAATTCATGGTTAGAGAAGATATAGTTCTTGGTCATGTAGTTTTGGAAAAAAAATTAAATGGACAAAGCCAAAGTAGATCTGATTGCAAGTCTTCCACCACCAAAGTCTATCAAAGAAATTTGTTCATTTTTAGGACATGCTGGATTCTATAGAAGGCTCGTTGCCAATTTCAGCAAAGTGGCTTGCCCGTTAACAAATTTGTTAGTAAAAAAATCAAGTTTGAGTTCACTCTTGAGTGCCTAGAGTTTTTGATTTCCTAAAAGGTACTCATTTCAGCTCCCATCATTCATCCTCCTGTCTAGTTTGAACATTTTGAACTCATGTGCGATGCATCCGATCATGCTGTAGGTACTGTTTTAGATCAAAGAATTAATAAGCTATCTAGAGTTATTTATTATGCTAACAAATTTTAAATGATGCATAGCTTAATTATACTACCACTAAAAAGAGTTCCTGACCGTTGTCTTTGCCTTAGAAAATTCAGATCATATTTGGTTGGTGTTGGTGAATGTAGGCAATTTCATGCATGTATTTTAAAATTTTTTCAAATAAATTACAGTGAAAGATAATTAGATTAATCAAATTAATCTAACATGCATATGATCTAATCATTAAATTAATCTACTCTAGGATCTATGACATGATATGTTGCATATAAAATCTGAAAAATACATGAAGATAAAATCTGCATGCATACATGTGAGCGGTAGATCACATCTACTTCTAATCTGAGTTCAGAACTCGATACCTTTGCATGGGTCGATAATCATCACTACTGAGAGACATAGTGAAAGAGATCCTTACTGGTTGCTTGCAGCTGCACATGCATCCAGTCTCTATGAAAAGTCCACTTGAAGTTCCGATCTGATCGGTCTTCTTGGGAGTGCTAGCTCGCATGAAGACCTTCTTCTTGACTGATCTAGATCCTTTCTTCAAATCTCTAAAATTTTTTTAGAAATTGAAGATAGACTTCTGGAGGAGATGAAGAGGTGAAA
>KE505542.1:53425-72611 GCA_000441515.1 Elaeis oleifera
ATTCTAATTTATTTTTTTCAAAAATTTTTATTTTACAAGAAAATCTAATTTATTCATAAAATTAGGTTTTTAGAAGATGTTAGCACAATAAATTATCAAAATATCTACAATAAATGCAAAATATGCCACTTATCATATAGCTGCGAGCAACCTAAAGGAACTCCTTTCCATGCGATACGCTAGTAGAGATCAGCAACCCACGCTTCAATAATTAGTTCTGAACTCATTAGATTAGATTTGATTAGATCTAAAGGTTAAATCTAGTCTACAGCATCGATATGATCAATGCAGATTTGTAATTTTCAGATCTTAATCTCATATTTAATCACATCATAGATCTTGACATGATAGTTTAGATTAGATCTTGTACATATAATATAGGTTAAATTATTTAATCTATCAAAATCCACTGCAAAAATTTTAAAATTGCATGCATAAAACTGCTAATATTTCCTTCAGAGATATGATCTCTATGCATACTTGATTAGATTATATCTAATTTATAATTTATTTAACATCATTCTGATATAAAGTTATCCCGGTATAACGTTGATACGTTATATTACATGATTGTCCTAGAACGATGTTGAAAAAGATTTTAAATTTTTTTTCCACTGTGTTTTTTTTTGAAGTCTCTGCATACATACTGGATCGTCATGTGATGGCATTTTCTACCGACCCTACGAAAACTGTTATATTCTGATTTTTAAGACTGCTCTCGTATCAGAATGGTATGACCGTCTGCATGTACCAAAAAAATGGAGAGGATTTCCACTACGAGATCATCTGTTAGTCACCGGCATCATGGCAAGCCATTGAATAATCCAGAGGGAGTATCGAGAACCTTTTTTTTTGGGGGGGGGTGTTCTGGTGGGTGGTTCCCTTCTCCAAACAAGGGAGAGAACAAGAGAGGAAAGGTGGACGGCTGGGGATCGAGAAGGGCATCGTTCTTAAGCAGTATGTGCTGCAAATTGGTCGGATTGACCACAATCCGAGTAGACATAATCCAATCCATATTTGAAGCTGTGGATTGGATTAAGTTTAAGAATTAGACCGGATCTAAAATTTGGATCAGGTATGATTTTTGTATTTTCCAACTTGACTTGACCCAACTGACCTGTATATAATCTGATCTAATTTCGTCTACTAAAATGAACCCAATCCGAAAGTCTAAATCATATAAACTTTCTCCTCTTTATTCTAAAAATCTTTCCCAATTCATTAAATGAACTCTTATTAATTTAATATCTGACTCCTCTTGTTTCATCTTAACAAACCTTCTTTCATTTATTTTACTTATTATATTTAAATATCCATATTTTGTTGTTATTTTGGTAGATTATTATTTATAATGACCTCAAGTGGACCAATTTATCAAAATTGTGGTTTGTAAGCTTAAAAGTGATTTATTACTTGAACAAAATTGAAACTTTGTGAATGGAATTCATATTATGTTTGATAGTTGGCAATCTATCTAGATTGCCGGCAATTTAAAGTGGGCCTATTGGATTGCTGCAGTTTGTATGCTTTTTGGTTGGCAATCTAAATTATCTTGATAATCTACATTGCCTTCTATGAGGTAATCCAGATAGCCTTAGGGAGGTTTGGCCATCCAAATTACCACTTCTTTGACAATATTATAATAAAATTGGATAAAATTATCCCTTAAAAAATCACACAAAACCTATTGCCCAACCCCACCTCCTCCCCTGGTGCCACCCACAACTCCTCAGCACGCACTCCTCGCTCGCAGCTCCTCCGCCCCCCGTCTGCCCATGGCTCCTCCATCTCACCCCCTGCCCTGCGACTCATGGCTTCCCCGCCCTCGTCCCCCGCCACCCCCCTATATCTCCACACTCATCCCATCACCTCACGGCTCCTCTACGCGCACCTGGCCTCCCTCCAAATGACCCACGACTCTTCTGCCCCCCCACCAATGGCTCCTCCTCTCTCGTCTGCCACCATCCTCCCGTGGCTCCAAGCGCTCGTCCCATCACCTCCATGCTCGTCCCCACTACCCCCATGGCTCCTCTATGTGCGCCACCTCCTCCCCTCCAACCCACGGCTCCTCCACCCTCGTCCCCTACCACCACTTGTGGCTCCTCCATGCTTGTCTCCACCTCCTCCACGACTTCTCCACGCGCACCTCCCCCCTCCCCCTCCTATGCCCGTAGTTTCCCATGCTCTCTGGCCCGCCACTTCCCACTATAGAGAAAGAAGAGCATCAGGACAAATTATTGGGGTATTTTAAAAATTTAATTTCACATTACCGATAATCTGATTGTCATACCAAACATATCAATCAAAATTTTCAGTAACTTTACTGCAATATTACCTGCATGAGTCAAACACAGTAATCAACGTTACTGATAATTTAATAGTAACAATCTATTTTGAAGGCAATCCACGTTACCTTCCAAGATTATCTGGCGATGCACCAAGCGCAACCTCAAGTTTAAGTTGGCTCTTTATATTTTATTTAATTTTTAGTAAATTTTATTGTTATAGTTGTTATATTTTAGCCATAAAAAAAATAACTAGATATCTGCCTAGAACTGTAGACTCAACCTAAACCCAAGACCAAATATATCGAGTTAGACCCAGGTTATATTTCATCCCGATCCAACCTAAATGACCTACTGGATCTAGAATCCTTTGTATGGACCCAACCCAATAAAGCTTGAGCCGTGCCAAGCATGCTCTGGCCCCACCCAACCTGTTCATGGTCCGAAGCAGTGCTAATCACTAATACAACAAGCTAATCTATGTTGGAGGATATTTTCCACACGATTGTTGGCTTCCAGCTTTCAAGGTTATGGATACCTATGACTTTCATGCAATGATATCTGTCTCCTAGTTTGTATGATACGTCCCCTTGTCATATAAGAACGTGTAAGATAGGCTTTTGATTTTGAAAATTCTCAAACCCTTCATTCAGCCCGTTACTCAAATGGACGGAGATGGGAATCGAATAGAGGATGAAATAAGAACCTTTATTAATCTCCTTGGAAAAAAAAAAATTGTAATGGATTTTGGTCCTTTTTGTTGCATAACAATGGATAAACAATGATATCAGTCATGACAGGTTATTTAGCAATACAATGGTTGTTATTCTCCTTGGTAGTTATAGTTTCTTTTAATAATATATATTTTTAAAATTCTAAGTTTTATAACTTTTTCCTTGCAAAATGTTTGCACCATCTAAAATTTATTTGTTAACAAGTACATAGTGTGATGAAAGATGACGCTATTACTTTTTCCGTTATTGCCTGCTTTTTTCCACTACAATATCACTATAACTTATAACAGCTGTTACCAGCTTTTGTTTTTTTTAACACTAAAAATTTGAAATCACATTTTTGGGGCCAATGATGGCCATCATAACTGCTATGATGGTCCATAAAGATTTTGAAAGGGTCCACTATAATGGAATATTGCTGTTTATCAAATCCTTGGTTTCCTCTAGAGAATAATTTTTTTAAAATACAGTTCATGCAGTGATGCTTGAAAATTACTATTTCAAACCAGTCCAAAGAAATATTACTTCAAATATATCATCATTTTTCTGAAATTTATGCACGAGCAAGGGCGAAGTTGGTTATATAGATAAATAAGACCATACTGCATTGTTAACGTGATAAAAAGGTGAATGATCGGCACAGATCTTGTAGACAGCCAATTGAACAACTACAAAGTAAGCAAATAAAGCCATACATGAGTATTTGCAAGTAGGTACAGAAATGCAAGGAAACCTGTAAGTAATAGGCTACACAATGAAGGATAGCTCCACCCCAAATAGCTATAACCTTCTAATTCTTATGGAGATGGGATCTTAATCTAGTACACCCACCAAATATCATCACCAGCTTAATTGTTTGGTAAGATACCTAGCTAGACTTGCTGCACCTACCAATGGTAAGAGTTCTCGCTCATTAGCTATTGAGCTAAATTATGTTTACAGAGACACCAAAAAAGTAATTGCATTTATAATTGACCTGACTAGACATTTATGCTGGCCTCAATTGTTCATTCCTTTGCATGTTCTTATGATGCTTCCTCAGCTGCACATGATTAACAAGGCCCCCCAAGAAAGCATTCAAATAGAGAAAGATCAAATCAATCTGTGCAGACTAATGCTGCCTTATGATTTAAGCAGAAATATTGAGCAGAATATCAATACAACCATCAAATATAGACTGATAGAAGAAAACTTATTATGCCAGCTGATCCTCTTACTCAGGTTACCTTAATTTCATGGAAGCACTCTGAATAGGACCTGGACCAGCACAAATTTATTGAGAAGCTAAGATTCGATCATAGTCTGCAAAGAAAGATGTGCTCTCTTTTTGTACATAGCATTGCTGTTTCTCACAAAAAAAAAAAAATCAAATCAGATATAAAATATAAGCTCTGTTCTTCACATCTACACTGTGTACTCAACATGACCTTACAAGATTCATACAGTGACGAGTAAGAAACTCAGAGAGATATCCTAAAGCTAGAGCTGCCACAGATCATTTTATGAGGTGTTAAGGCTTGAGAATCTGAACATGTATCCTTCTAATTCTTAACCACTATGTACATAAGACTTCTAAATGAGCGAAACAGCTGCAAAGTGATGTCAGTGCCTATAGCTGTTCACTGTTTACTGCTTCACTTTAGCAGTAAATTTCAACATTCAACTTGAGGATATGTCATATGTGACAGTTGGAAAGAGTTTGAGTAAAGTTCTGCACAGGAGATGATTGCCTGAGCTCGTAAGCTGCTTGGAAACAGTCTGCTGCTTGATGCAGTGAACCTTCTGCTTTTGAGATGTAACCAAGATTCAACCAGGCATTATGATTTGTCGGTTCTAGACGGAGAGCATTCATTAAGAAGCTCCTTGCAAGTGACAGTGATTTCCCTCCAAACATCCTTAGAACAGCTGCTATAGAAACCATGCTTGGAACATAGTCTGGTTCAATCGAGAGTGCAACTGAAAAAGCTACCAAAGCGTCTACATGCAATGACTGAGCTTCCAGTAGCATGCCTGCAGGCACCCAACAATGTTCAAATAGACGATAAGAGCAAACAGCAGTATGATAGTGGCAGAGATGATCTAACATTAACACAGAATTGTGATAAAAGTGAAAAAGCATCCCTATAGAATGTCATAGGAGGCTGACCAAAAAGTTTTAACAAAGCATTTATTAGCTAGCTAAGTAGGTTCTATCATGAAACATCACTAGCATTTTCAGACAGTCAAGTAAAGAATGAGGTTTACACAAATTATCCTTGTAGACCTGGACACTAACACAGGTATATACTATATCTAGTTTCAACAATTTTTATTTTCTTGTTCTGGAAGGGAAGTCTGAGAAACGGGTACTTAAAGTTGTACTTAATCTGTAAGGCTCTATCTTCTGCAACCAAAGGGGCCTGTAATCTATCATGATAAATTACTGTTGAAAAAAAAATCACCAATAATACTTTTATAAGTTCTTAATATTGGTGTCAGGTTTCCATAAAAAAAAGGGTTTTCAGGCAACGCATGCATCAACTACTGAAAGAACTCCCTTGGAGAGGAGAAGAAATGAGTACACAACAAAAAGGCAAAACAAAAGCTAAAGAAGAAAAATTCAAACATTATGTCAAAGTACATGATGATGTTTCTTCAAGAGTGCCATCCCTACTATGCTCCAGATACACTTTTGAGCAAAGGTCTTCTGGACCAATACCGGGACTCATACTAGCCAGCAACCGATTCAAAATGGTACAAGTCCATGCCATGCCATTCCAGGACATATTGAAACACATAGAGGGTGGGAAAGAGGGAGGACATAGAGGAAGAGAGAGAGGGAGAGAGGGGCAAGGCTTACTAGTGATGATGTCATGTTGCCAATCTGACCTACTGAATCATTCTGACTTGGGCATCTGTTCAGTTCAGTACAGACCAACCTGCCTGGTTTGGGTCAGTTCAGTGATCACTGCAGTTTTAAGTCTATTTTCGGAGTTATTAAGAATGGGAATAAATTGAGAAACAGCCATGTCCACGGTATTTTGCCATTGCCACTATGCTCTGTGGTTTGAGTCTAATTTTCAGAATTACTAAGGATGGAAATAGAGAGACAGCAACAATCACAACATTATTCCGATTTTGGTGACACAAATCCTTGCCTCAATCCTGCAATACTCAAAAAAGCTCCCTAAAGAAAAGTTCCATAAGGTAAGTTTGCACAAATTTTACAAGATTTTGAGTTTGCAGGATGGCATATTAAGATTTTTTTTTAAAATAAAGGTCAAAAATGAAATTTCCTTTAGATAAGTTGCAATTGTTAGTTTGACAGCCCATAAGCGTATTGGTTAGTGATTTGGAGGAAATCCACAAAAGATTTTGAAAAGTTGATGTTGTTCCACAAGAATCCTCGGAATCCACAACAAAATAATAGATCTCTAGAAGAAGCTAACTTCACAACGGTAGAATGACTTTGCATTATTATTCTCAACTCTCAAGGAACATAAAATACAAATTATACCAGTGTCCGACTGGTTCTTTAACTAACTTGCTCCATCTTTCAATTTGGAACCCTTTTGAATCCTTTTTTTGATTCTTCAATGCTAAATAATGACAGAGTCTGACTATCAGCAATCTCCATCAACAAATCCAGCTGATACAATAGCATAATTATTTGAGTCTCTAAAATAATCACAGAAAGCTCCCATTGAAGATGTGCTGCTGGACGGTCAGCTGTTCACCAGTAGTTGATATCTCCAAGTCCTATCACTTCCAATGTTGACAAAACATTTCTCATGGCTTCCCTGGATTCTATTTAGACTTCCCTACCCTTATTTTAAATGAGAATCTAAGTTGGTCTTCTTACCAAGCCTTCCTGGATCTTTGTTGAATACTTGCATTGGCTAACCATCCCAATGGTCCACAAATTTTATCCACCCTTAACCATTGCAAATTCTTTCTAATTTACCTTTTTAACATTACTTTTCTTACCACATATCCATCTAAACCTTCTATATCAGTCAGCTCATCTTTACTTGATCCTTCTTTATTATCTGACATTCTAACCAACAAAACATGATGGCCTTATTTCGTATTTATAAAATTTTTGTCCAGGCACATTAACGCAAGGGTCACAACAAGGCTCAAGCAAGTCTCCACATTATCCACCTTACTCTAATTCGATTATATATCTTCGTTGAACTCACCGTTCTTTTTTAATAGAACTTTGATATGCGTCATGTTCAGAACAGAATTTTTCTTGATCATCAATTTTGATTCGAGCTTGCTTTTCATTTAAATTCTATAAAATTGTATTTCACATATATTTAGTATTGCTTTTATGAAATTTTAGTTTTATCCTTCAAAACATTCTTTCATAATTTCAATTTCATATCCAACCCTATTTATAAAACACCATTCAATTATATATCATCTACATGTAACATGCAGTACAACACCTCCTCATGTGAAGGATAATTTTGTCCATAAAAGTACAAAAGATTTGACCCAAGGTAACCTACAAACTTGATTGTTTTGCCAAAATCTTTTCAAATGATTGCTATTTTCAAAGATGTTCTCACAACAGCAACAAACCAGCAAGTTTATGTTCCTTAGAATCCATCAAATTATTTTAGTATTACAAGGCTATTAATGGGCAGCTGCAGGCCTTATGGAATATTTACTTGACCTATTGAAAATTTTGGATACTCCCAGCTCAAACCTTTTTCAGCACTAAGTCATATCAATATCGCATGCTTGCCCAAATGAAGTAAAATTATATGTAAATTCCTCCTCTTCATTAAAAGTCGTTCAACTTGCTCTCCAGGAAAGTCAATGACCTCCACACTCAAATTTAGATCCCAAAGCTTGCTGTCCAAGCAAGAGAATAGAGCAAAAGCTTTTTGAGTCAAACATATAAAGTTCTGATTATGACCATTTAACAGACATACCAATGCTGTACATAAAACTTTACATTCACCCCTCCATGTTGCATATGAATGATATGCATACCTTCAAGTAAGAAGTTAAAAGTCTGTCCGCATATGCATGGCATGTGATACATATTTTGCCGCAAGGTTACAAGTACACTGAATTCTGGTGGCTCAAAGTTGTCAGTATGACAGTATCAGTTAGCTCATTACTGTTATTATCAATTTATGTCAACCCATATCGTAGCATATCATAGTGGTACATTACCATATGGGTTGCCACAGATGAATATTCTACTAAGTTTCAATTATTTTTAAACAATTATACCCATATTAGTTTATTTGGTTTGACCACCTTTTCTGATCCTACTGCTGAAAGCACCCCAAAAGCCATTTTGCAAGCTAAGCGTTCTGCATATAACATGGGCGGGGACCAAAAAAATTTCTGGTTATTCTGTTTTAAGATGAATTATGGCTTTCCATTTTCATAAATCAACAGAATATGATGAACGAACAAAGACTTATGGAGTCTTCTACAAGTCCATAGGGTTATGCCTAACTCAAAGATAGACTGAAGGAACATAAGGTACGAAATAGCTTTTTCCCAATTTTATCCTCCAGGAATCCTGAAATAGCCCAGTATAAGTTACTTTACGAGGAGATTATTTTTGAGATATTAATATCTGATGACAGATTACCATGTCTCTTCAGGGCACACTAATTTTGAGGTTGTTTTAACTAAAAGATCATACACAAAGGAAAATCAGTAGTTTTCATGTTATATGTTAGCTCTTGACCCTTGTTTTGGATTGTTTTTAATATTACATAATGCTAATTGTTGGGTTAGTAGCTAAAAACATAAATCAATATAACACATGTTTATGTTCATAAGCAAAAGATGTGTTTATTTCAATGTATGACACAATAATGGAGGGTCCAATTATTTGTTAAGAGAATGGAGAAATGGAGAGAAACCTGCCTGCACCATAATTATCAAAGTCCAAATTCTCAGGGATGCACCATCCAAGACTAGAATCCACAACTCTTCGTTGCTAAGCAAAGAGGGTGTGACCACTGGGCCAGCACCATATTAAAGGGTCAAATTATTTGTTTGTTTCAAAGTGTATTTTTCTCTGCTTCAAGTCAACTAAAAGTAGCATGAAATAGTATTACTAGTGTATCCTATACGAGATTTCAAGAATCAAACAATGTGGTTCTCTGCTGATCAGCATGTAACACATTGGGCCGGTACCAGCACCCAGCATGAGTCAGCATGGCACCCATTAATTCTTCTTTTTATTTTAATTAAACAGATGGTGCTGAGTCTTTTTTGTTTTTATTCCATCACTACATGACATATATGCTTGTAAAGCACAACATAACATATCCACCAGCATTGGTACTTAAATTCTTGGTCTTATCATTCCTTTGGCATATTTTTCAACACTATCATGTATCTTTGACACTAATGAAGTCCACTGTGTCCACAAAATATGGTAAATGTATCTTGTCATCTGTCAACCAACATAAGAAAGACAACTGACATCTTAATCATTGCCACCTGGTGCTACTTCTCTGCATTAGTCCTATATGTAATGGATCAAGTAGACACTAGATGTATACATAATGAGCAACACAAGCAATCTTGAGATCTCGTCAAATTCCCAAGTATAGAATCCCTTGGTCTTTGTACCAAAATTTGTAACCCATGTAGACCTATACCGTAGCAGATTCTCCAAGCCAAGTTGATCTTTTAAGACTCAAATTGGAAACAACAGCAACTAGCTCCCATACTAGGCCATCATGTGTAAGAATCATATATATGACATCATATGTCACAGAGATTATTCCTCTTACTGTATACATGATCAATCATTTCACAGGTACTCATCTGTTTCTTTATTAAGTCAATCACATTAACGATTTCACCTTTTCATCACAACCATTGCTTGGAAAAACCCTTGGACAAACACTAAAATTTATAACAATAAGAGTGAAAATAACAAACTTTTCATGCTTTAGATCCCAATAGATAAAACCATTTATTTAATAGGCACTAACATAAAAATTATTCTGAAATATACTCCAAGTTCTCCCACCACTAAAAAATAATCAGAGTAATCAGAGTAATAATAATACAGAATATGGCAGACATATAGTGCATACACATAGGTAAAATGCCTTGGCTTCACTGAGGAGGTCAATGGAAAAAAGGAATCCATCAAGGGCGATTATTCCCTACATTCAAATACAACTGCTTAGAGACCAAACAAAAATAATACTCTCCACTCTCCAGAGTTAACAAAGTCTTCACATTGCGAGCTAGGCTATGGCCCAATGTAGCATCCCTATTTTGTTGGGAGGTACCACTTTCAAATGTTGTGAGGAAAAGGGTAATACTAATTGATTCTCCCACAATTATTTTTCAAAAGTAAATAAATAAAATCCTTATCTTATAGATTTTGGGGTCTCTTGCTTTGATACCAAATTATATAATTGAGAAAACATTGAAGAGAAAGGAGGGGACATTAGATCACAAACTAGTGAGATATAAAGTGATGTAGTGGTTCATCGATTTAACATATGTAGGCCCACCAATTATAGAGGAAACAGCTAGTTTTCACCACTTCAAGCCTATTTGGATATTCCTGCAACAATCGGGCCCGTTAATCTGCTAGCCTAAATCCTAATCTATGGACCTATTGGTCTATAAGAAGAAAAAGACCCATAGAGGTATTTTTTCCTTCCCAGAGGATTTAGGCTGGGAGGTGTCAAGTTGATATGAGCCATGCTTAAATGAATGGTCCAATCCACAAATCCAGCAAGAAATTCAGCCAATCCTGCTGGATCACCAAAACAAGCCCTTAAGTTATTTGCAACACATGCATAAAAAATATATTCCTTATTGGCATTTCAACCTAAATATTACATATAACCTGATTATTTAATAGTTCTCAATATTATTACATCAAAGGAATGGAACTGCATTTTATTTGTTTTTAGTCCATTTGGTCCTTTGAGATAAACACAATTCCCTATATCAAAAGTTATTATCTACCACTTTTCAAACTCTAGGAGAGATTTAGAGGGTCGCTCCTTGATAGGATGACACCAATTTCTAGAGCATTGACATCGGATTGAACATTGGCCATAATTTCCAAGTCTTATGTATTGATTTCAGTATCCATATGGGCACTTAACTGGTGTAGTTTGTACAGATTGCAGGAATGATGCATCCCTTGGTATCATCACTTGCTATAGGGGTGCACCTAGGGCCGGTTCCCTAGCAATCTAGTGTGCGAGGCAGTATGCCAATATAGACTGATATGGTTTGGTGCTAAAAATTCTTTGGCAATATCTGCTTGATTTTTCTATTGGGCCTTCTCAACTAGAATATGATCCACAGCTGCTTGGATGGGAAATTAGATCCTTTGGTAATATTTGCTTGATGATGATGGCCAAATTAATGTGCCCGTCAATTGTTCAATATACTTGACCCATTTAAGTACCATATAAGCCTTCGTTGGTGGCTTGCGATACCATACATGACTTATTGACTACAAGAACTTTTTGTTTTACCCACATTTTCAACTACCACCAGTAACTTTATTGTATAATGGCCTACTGCAAGCAACGCTTTCACAAAGTGCCTGGGTAACAACCAGCCTTCCAGTAAATGTATACTGTCTCGATAGCCTCATATATTTTAAGTTTGAAAAACTTAGGTAATCCAACCCTATGAGTAGCCTTGTTCCAAAACACATGGTCATGCTATTTTTAGCAGAATTTCCCAATTCACTAAAAAAAAAAAACATTTTTCAGATTTCTTGTGAGCTTCCTCAATATATCTACCACAACTTTTCTTAACATGGCATCACCAAGGTTGTTTAGAAGATCTGTCAGTTTATTATTAACCACATTGTGCTCAGTCAACCAAGCATCAGTGGTTGCTCCCTTCTTTAATGATGCTTACATCAATTCTTTAATCCTTCCCATGCCTTCTTTATAGTTAATATGATGCTTAATATACCAAAGATGTCACTGTTCATGCCCTACTATTGAATTTTCCATTTTCTCGTGTGACACTCTAGTCTCATTAAATATTAACAAAACGATGGTCTATACTTGGTACCAAGGAGAAGTATTGCATCATCCCTCTTGACCACAAGCCTAGCACTAGGATTGTTCACCTTCAAATTTATTTGTTAATATGGGCAACATAACTTTGCATTTTATAACAATTAATCATGAGAATCAGGGAGCTATTCACAGTGAAGCAATTAGACAATCCAAGAGCTGAAGAGATCGAATCGAATTCACTTCCTTACAGCATTTATGAGCTACTGCACCTCTCACCAAGCAGTATTTAACTGACTTCATTGCTGAGCCCTAGCAAGCTGCTGTTGCTGCTTCTTATTGGAAGAACTTTAGGCAAATAGTATGGTGTCTCCATTTCCTTCGTAAATCCTTGTCTCATGAAAAAGTAATAGTAGAAGTACACTCCATGCTGGAGAATCAAATCAGAGAACCACGTCATGGTGTAGACTTCCACAAAGAATTTCAAGCTTCACGATCTTATTGCTAATCACCTTTACCTTGATGGTTAGCTGGCAATTAAAAGTTCCACGACACAAACAGTTATACTAAGACTCACTATCATTTGTTTATCATTATTCCTTGGAAACAGAAGGTGATGCCATATTTCCAACCAGCCTCTGGCTGACTTCCTTACTCTTCATATTCTAAATGATCTATCTAAATGTTAGAACAGAAGTTTGAAGGGTCCCTTCAAAATCTGTTACTGTGCATGTAAGAAACGAAGTCCCGCATCCCCATAGCAGTTAGTATTCTAACTAGGCAAACCCTTGGTATATGATCCTCCTTGGCTTTAAGGGAGTTTTTAAGTTGTTATTTTGTACCTCTACATATAACTAAATATCTATACATATTTGAATACATATAGCATGATCCTTGAGGCATATCCATCGTATAGTTCTATATATTTTGAGCAAAATGATGTTGTTGTATATAATTTGTCCTAGTTGCTCCAAGTAGATGCACATGTTTATAATGCTTCAAATATTTCTTGATTCTCTTAGAAAAGATGCTTGGCATGCGTAATAGGATGAGAACATCTAATTCCACCTTAGAGGCCTTCATGATTTGCTATTACTGTCAGGCATATAAACAGCCGATAAATTACTAGTAGACAGAATAAAAAGGAATGAAATACATTGTAATCAAGTTCTTAGATGGTATAATAACCTGTTGCATGCCAGCACTTCGGAGAGAAAATTTCGACAGATTTGGCTTTTCCAAGCAAACATACGAATCATTCCATGATTCCAGTTTTGTATAAATGAATGACAAATCTACCCATGCTTCCATTTCTAAATCTTTTACTGCTTTACCCTGCCAAAAACAGATAGAAAGATGGAGATGGATAAATTGAGAACAATAAGAAACGCTAGAAACAGATAAGGCAGCAAAAAACACCAAACAGGTTAGATGACAAAGATCATGTATGCTAATTTGATCAAAGCAAACATAATCCAAAAGGGGATGCACACCTCAGAACTGGTGCTCCGAGACTTAAGTTCCTTCTGTGCCTGAATCATGGCAAGCAGAATTCTGTAAGTATCTATTGCATTCCTGGGCTGTTCCTGAGCAACCTGAAGTAAAGCTTTTAACCGTAGAAAATCCAAATGATCCACTTTTCCAGTCTCATCTATAGCAAGATCAACTATTGCTTCAGCATCCTTGAAGTTCTGCTCTGCAGATACTACCAGAGCTAATAGTTTCCAGCCACTCACTGAGCTCCCAGCCACCATATCCAGATACTTTATTGCACTTTCAACAGCTGTGTTAAGATTTCGTTGTATTGCATTCTCCTCCCAAGGCTATATATGACCTCAGGATCATCTTTCTCAATAGTTGCCGCATGGTGTAATGACTTCAGAGATTCACTTTGTAACCTCAGTCTTTGTGAATCAGAGATGGAAGACTGAGCACAATATCCATAGTAAACACCAAGCAAGTGGCTAGCAACACCCCTTAAATGCTTTTCTTGATTATTAGTAAATTCAATTGCCTTCATTGCAAAGTTTGTCCCTTCACAAGCATGATATGGATTTTTATAACACAACTTTGCTCCTAATAAAAGTGATGGCAGATGCGGTTTGTGCTTCCTTTCTGAATGACCCAAACCCTTTTTTAAAATGTTCAATGCAACATCATCTAGTCCCGCAGCACTGTAACAAAGTGCAAGAAGATACCATCTTTCACCTCTACTATAGATACCTGGCAACACTTGTTCTACATGACCTGCCAAAAGTTCAAATTGTCCAGATAGTGAAAGTGCATAAATGAGATGATCCATGATCTCAGCATCCCAATGTATTTCCTGGAAGGCTACCTTTCTCATGAGTATCAGCAACAACAATATTGCTTCCTCTATGTTACTTGTAGGTGTCATATGTCCCCAAACTTGTTGAAATTGTTGAGGCAGCGGTACTTCAGCACCACCATATAGTAAAACTGTTGCCAAGTCTTTCTGTAAGCTAGCCCACCTTTTCAGATCTAAACTCCAGTGCCTAACAAGAGCACGGCGATATGCAGAAATAGCTTCCTCAAGAAAACCAGCCTGTTTCCAAAGCTTAGGAAGCAATTCCAGTGCTTTGTGAAACATTTCCTTCAGTTTAGACTCACCTCTTACTCCCTCCGGCATACCATAAGGCCATGCAGATTCGATAATGTCCAGGATATTTTTGCATTCCAGTGCAGCATCTGTCACATACAAAGAAAAGCATCAGCAAATACATATTTCAACTTTTCTTCAGCTTAACAGAAAAGAAATCCAAATGCATTTGTATTTCTGTACTCTCAAAATATTTTGGATACAAGAGCTCAAAGAAAATACATATGCAGAATATTATTCAATTAATATAATTAAGATTCAATTGCCCTTTTTTAATAACTTCATATAATTAATAACTAGATTCTGATATGATATTATTTGAACTAGGGTAGATTCTGATATGATATTATTTGGTTGAAAAGGGGCTTGGAACTCTCAAGAAGAGGGTGCAGGATCAGGAGCAAGATTTTAGAATGCCATAGTATTCCATGCAGTTTTCTTCATACCCAGCTTATATAGAATCGAAAGATTAACTCTTCCACTAAATTAAAAGCATCCTTTAAGATCTGACCATTATCAAGCATGTCCTACTCCTATGTAGTTCCATACTTGTTGAACTTAGTCCACCTGACTGAAAAGCTAACCAAGAAATAACTATGAGGTCAAATTCAGACTGCATTCAAGCATAGCAAATAAATAAGTTCTTAAGAGTGATAAAAAGCCCCAACATATGTCCCATTTGGTTATGAAAACTGAAATTGCAAATCTAGGAAGGAATTTTAGGTAAATTCCTTTCTAAGAAGTAAAATGCATGCTATTTTGTTGCCATTTCAGGTTATTTTTGAGTCAGGCTATGAAACATCAGTTCATAGTTGATGCAAGGTTTTTAAAATTTATTTTCTTGTTTATGGTTTGCTTTCTCCTTGTAATAAAGAAATAGTAAAATTATAGAGAGTTAAATTTGATGTTTTTGCGGTTGAATTATATAATAGTTGAGGCTTCCTCAAAAGTGTGATCCCGTTTCTGAAAAGAAAATTATCAGTGGCACAAATTTAATTTTATCACCAAAATATATAACAATACAATGCTACAGGACTATTTTGCTACCTCTTCAAAATAATGTAGTTGTTTTTATGATTGACAGGGCATTTCATTAGCTAGCAGGTTGTGGAGGTGTCGGATTCATCCTATAAGGTCACATGAGATGCGTGTTATTTGTTTGGCACTGGACCGTATGGGACGGTCCAGACAAATTACAACCAATTTCAGGGGAACCGACTTATAGATAGAAGGGACTCAGCAATGGTAGATGGGTAGTTTAGGACAAGGGAGAATGGACCATCACTTATTCTACACGACATATAATCAGCTATTGTGAATTTCCGCATACTAAAACTACCTATATATAGCAAGAGGTCAATGCCCCTGCCAACTGGCTGTCCAAGTACAGCCTTTCCTCTTCATCTCCAATGTGTTGGATCGGAACATTTCCCTACTAGCCTTCATTCCTTGGCATGAGTTGATTGTAGCGCTTTTATGTTTAAGAGAATGGTTGTAAGTCTGTAAGCCTAGGCCTTCGGAAAAAGGGGAAAAGACAGCAAAAAGGTCTTGGTTTCAGACTTAAACCATATGCTTCATTTATTCAATATGTTATGCAAGTTGCATGAGTTTGGGCTCAAGCCAGGACTTGATATGCAATGCATGAATTTAACATTGGCCCTAAAAGTTCAGGTCAATGGATTTCTGGATGCAAGATGGCACTGTGGAAGTCATACAAGAGCAAAGAGACATGACACCCTACTTTTACCAAGTAAGGGTGTCTGAAGTGTTCTTTTAGGGAACAAATAGATCTAACATTCCTAGATAAGCAACATGTTCAGGTTTAGTGGATTTCTGACTGGACGGATGACTACTGTGACTAATCATATATGCTTGTTAATCCAAATATCAGACCTTACCAATGATGAGTTCAATATTGGTCATTACAATCTCTTGAACCATTTAGAATTCCATTCTTATGCAATCCTTAATGCCATTTAGAATTCCATTCTTATGCAATCCTTATTGCTAGGTATTTAACCATCCTGTCCTTACTTTGCTTAAGAATAACTTTTTGAAAACTTTCTAAGGTTATTAACTTATACCTTCCCATATTATCTATTTCTATGTTTCTAAAGATTGTTAATATAGAAATCTCATTCTTACATTTTCCTTATGGAATTCAGTATTCCCACTTTATCACCTTCTCTCAAGACATTCTTCCATTATCTTCTTGGCAAATGATATTCTTGCAGACACTCAACGTCACAAGTCCTTGTTTCTCCCTGAGAATCTCATTGGTTGCGAAGCAACAAAGGCCAGAAACAATAATGGATATGCTTTTTTGAAAAAAAGAAGAGAAGAAAAGGAATTTCTGGAACATATGAATTTTAGATTACTTGGGCAGCACTATATTTATCATTGTGTACTACAGCAGAACTAAACCATTTCATATTTTCAACATTTCTAAGTGACTGTGTTTTCTTTTGCTTGTTCAGTTGGAATGTTGAGTAAACCAACCTTACTATGAAACAATTTTCATTCAACAAGGTATGGCTATCTTCTTACTTAGCTTGACTAGACAGTCAGCAAGCAGTGCAAATCATGACAAGGAACTTGCTCATCAGATTTTTCTACCAGTTTTAAAAGTAACTAAAACTTGTCAGGTTGACATAAGTGCAAAAAGTCTACAACAAAGCCAATATGGAAAATGCAAACTAAAATTACAAATAAAGTTAAAACTTAAGTTAAAAGTAAACTTAACCAAAGTGACTAAAAACTCATATTACCTTTATGTCGACCAAGCTGCTCCAAAGACTTGGATTTAAGAAATATTGCTTCGAGAAGAAGACTAACTGAATGCATCGACATTAGATTCACCTGCAAGTTTTCTCCTTTGGGACGATTCTTTCTATGCTGAGTTCTTTCAGCAATAGCTTTAATCATCCTTGGCCCCAAGCCATGAATATCAATTCCTTGAAACACTTGCAATGCTGCATCAAAATTTCCTCTCTGGTACTCCAATCGACCTAATAATGCCCGTGCTTCCTATTACAACATAAAAATGCTATCAATAAAATGATAATTAGGAAGATGAAGTTTGGACATGCAGAAATGAAATTAATGATGATGTAAAAGAACCTCGTAATTCAATGATAGAGTCTCTTTTAGTGTAGATTCTACATCATCTACTTGGCTATCATCAAACTTTGAATCCCAATCTCCTGTTTTCGATGAGAGGCCACTGACAGAGAAGTCCCTCGTTGCAAGAGATTCCGGTGACTGAGGCATCTCATTCTCTTCAAGCTGGAACTGCTGTCCTGAGCAAGTGCACAGCATGGTGACAGCTTCGTACCTCAATACGGTTCAGCTCATTCAGTGATCAGCTGCTAATAACTCCTATGCTCTCTGATCAACAATTCCATCAACAGAGTAGCCTATATAGTAGTTTATAGATTCTTTTTGAAGAATTTGCTCAGCTTCCTTGTTTCGGTGTTTAGGAGACAATCTACGAATAAACCACTACCAACCTGATAAGATCATCATCTTCTGGTGGTTCCTTTAGGAGATCTAAGAAGAGAAGAGGAAGAAGTAAGATATATGACGATAAAATGCAATGAGTAATTTGTGAAAAAGAAAACTACAGCAGAACACACGAAACATCTGATATATAAATATATATACCCATCAAAACTTTTTCCATCCATCAAGGATTCAAATTTTGAACGCAAACTGATCATTAAAACCCAATAACCGAACAAAAGAAAACTTTATATAAAAGAAAGAAAAAAGACTGCAACTCCACAAGGAACCATGTTACTACATGATTGCTTATCTCCCTCTTTGGGTTCCTTTATCCCAACATTTCACATGAATCAAAGGAACCCCATTCAGAGAGTCATGAGATAATCCACTGACCCACCACCCACTAGAACCAAACAACTAAAAGAAAGAAACAATCAGAAGAAAAGGAACAAAAGTTACCCCTTTCAAATCAAAAGTGAATGCTAGAGCACCTTTAAAGTTTAACCCATTCCCTATTTTTTGAAAAAAAACAAACCACTGTAAGCACCTTCATTCCTCGCTCATCATTACATCCAATACCCTAAAGATCAACTATTTTGAAGAAGCAACTCAAGCACAATACCAAACACCCCGGCAGTCCCACCTCTGAAATCCCCAAGAAACTTCGGAGAGAAAGAGAGAGGGACGTTTCCAATGCTAGTGGGGAGCGAAAGAGACCGGGGGATCACATCAGAAATGGACCCCGTGAAATCCAACAGACCAAATTTATCGGATCCAAAATCCAAGCAGCACCAAAAAACTCTCATTCTCGTTGAAAAAATAATAATAAAGCAGAAAGCAAGAAAGGGACATGAGATTGGGAGAAGTGGCCAATGGCCAACACCTTTCAGGGCCAGAAAGGAATCGAGCAGCGTAAAATTCGCAGAGGGACAAAAGGGTACGCGAAAGGCTGGGGATGGAAAAGTTCCAGCAAAAAGACACCCAGAAGAGAACGCACTACCAAAAGTAAAGCAGCTCCACTTTACCTCGCTTTCTCTCTCTCTCTCTCTCTCTCGTTAATTA
>KE505542.1:75830-89626 GCA_000441515.1 Elaeis oleifera
ATATATATATATATATATATATATATATATATATATATATCAAATAGATTAAATAGGTAAAATCATAACCCGATTGTGCTATTAAATATATCAAAATAGGTTAAATGGATTTAAGATCTCAATTTGAATTCAATCTATTTAATAATAAATTAAAAAAATTAATTTATTTATATTTTATATTTATTTATATTAAATTTAATTTATTATAATAAATTATTTAGTGACCAAGTTGATGGATTAGATCATAAATTGTCATTTCTATTGCATGGATAAGTGGGCAACTCACTAGTTAATCATGTCTGTGTATTGAATCAATTTGTGACAATAATACCAATTCGACCATATCACACAGCAGAAAGAATTATGTGCACAAAACTCGGGCCTCCCTCGCATTCACTCCCAAAACCATTATAGCAGTGCGTTATTTGAGGCTATGAATGTATGATGTCGAGATCAGAGGAGTATCATATGGTCTACATTAAAAAAAGGAGGGACGGGGGGTGGGGTGAGAGAATGAGAGAATAGCCTCGTACGAGGAAAATGGTCTTGAAATATAGTCGTAAGAATCTTTTAGACTTTGTCCTTCGCCCTTGTCCAAGAAGATGATACAATAGCAGCAAGGTAATAAACAGGTGAATCGCATCATTGGAATTGGAGATCAAGTGTAGTCAGAAAACTTCCGAGTAATATGATATAAGTAATTTATACTTTTGTTGGGCTATAACTTTTGAAATCACTTTTAGCCAAAAATATATTTGTACCTTAATAAAATGAGAGCATAAATGATTTACTTGATTTATTTATGTTATGAGTAGATTATAACAGCTCTCTCTTACAAAAATTATGCTTGTCATAAGCAAATTTTACCAGTATAATAATTCCCTACCTATGCCTCTTTTTTAAGGTATTTGGTAGGCATAAATTTCTTCCAAGGCTTGCACCTATTTTATACCTCAATCAAATAAAAAAAAAAACTTGGATATTTGCTATTGTAACTTTTATTTCTTATTTAGTCTATTACTTTCAGATTATCCTTCCATATTTTTTTAGTGGTAGAACTAGGATATAAGATTTCTATAAGATTAATTTGTTAATATTAGAAATAGAGTATGTACTAAAGAAAGAGATCAAAATAGAGAAAATCTAGATAAATCAAGAAAGAGTAAGAGGAAGAGGGGAGTGGGTGAGAGCAATGTGGAGATTATAGATAGAATGAGACGGAAATAATAAAAAGAGAGTGAGAGAGACTAAAAGAGTAATGAGAGCTAGCAACGTAGAAGAAGCTGGATAAATAGATATAAAGAGAATGAAACAGAAAGAGCGACAAAAAAGAAGATTAAAGAGAAAATATAAAATGCTCCGACAATTTGAAATGATGGAGGATAACGACAACTTTAATTTAACTGGACTTACGATTTACTTGAAAAGATCTAAAATTAAAAAAAAAATTGCTATTTTAACTAGCTCCTATGAGGTATAATAGGCCCCATCTTATTGAAAATAGAGATTCATAGAATCTATTTAAAAAACGTGGATAGTTAGGGGGGAAATATACTGAAGCAAATATCAACTTGCCACTGTACAATATAGAAATAGCACAAAACTTAAAATATTAAATAGGCCTTAGACTCAAATATAAATGCTAGTAAACATAATATAAAGCGGAGCTATTTCGTAAATCATTTTTGTTCCCATCCGTTTTAGTATGGTTTTCAACAGCAGAATTTGCTCTAAAAGAATGATCTTAAAGGATCGAATCAAGGGACAAATGGAAAATACAATATAAATAGCACATATTCTCATAGGAAGTGGGCATTGATGGATAAATACTAACATAAATAATGAAATAACAAAAATTTTCAATTATACTTGATTTTTTTTGCTCAATTATTCTTCAAATTATTCTTGATAATAAATTGATGAATAATTTTCATTATTATTTATTCATTTATATATTTTACAACATGATATTAGTTTTTCCATCTAGCTCAACAAAATTTTTATAAATTACAAGCCAATATTGTTATATATTGTTGCTAGTCAGCTTATTTACTATCGTTTATTTCTTACCTCTACCGTGTATTTCAATGGACAAATATTAAAAATTCTTAATAATTTTTTTTTAATGTTTAGTTTTCTCGAGTCCTTCAACTTGTCATTATGAAATTAATTAATGCTTGATGTATCAAAACAACAAATTTGCTGCTACCAAGATCAAACATGTATCCCAAGCACTGAGGTTAATCATAACTCGGCCCGAAAAATAAGCTAATCCCGCAACCTTTCGGTTTTTATTTTTTATTTTTTTTGACCGTTAATGCAGCACGGTTGTTAAGGAGCATTGCCAATCACTGGATCACGGGCTAACATTGGCCACCTTGTTCAGGAAAATTTGAAAGAACCCACTGGCCATACAATCTCTTCTTAGTCCTGCGGCAGTTGAATAAGAATATTACAATGCTTTTCTTTTATCCCCGGAGCAGGACTAAAAATAGTATGAATATTATCCATTCATATTTATTTTATATCTAAATTAATTTAAATATAGATAAAAATTTAAATATTCGATTAATATTCATATCCGTATTTATATCTATATTCGTAAAAAAAAAAGGATATAGATATGAATAGATAACTATCCGATCCGTATCCAAATATCCAAATCGACGTATAATCTTATATAATTTTATATAATAAATATTAATTTAAAAAAATTAGACAACAATATAAGTATGTTATTAACTTGATTTATCATTTATTTAGTAATATCTTTGATTTTGTAGTCATAAATTTTAATTATTTAAGTAATATCTGTAATTATATTTATACTTTCAGTATTCGAATTGTATCCGTATTTATTTAAAATAAATATAGATATAAATTTTATATTCGAATAATATTCGTATCTGTATTTATATTCGTCAGATAAAATAAATATAGATATGAATATAATGAAATCTGATCCGTTTTTAACCCTATCTCGAAGCAACAGCCGGGGTTTTTTCTCTAGAAATAGTAGTTGAACATGAGTCCCCCCATGATGCACAGTTTGCACTAGTACCATAGAGTGTTTGGTGCACAACTATTAAATAAAAAAATATTATTTCCATCTCATTGTTGATGCTTGTCCATCTTATAGTAATGGCCATCAAGTATCATACAGTTCTTTATGATGCAAATTGCACTCCATAGAAGATCGTCCACGGTCGTAGTTACCCTAATCTGGTATTTTTTCTTTCTTTTTCCCCTAACACCTTGAGACGTGTTTTGCGTGAGCTTGAAATACACATTATTTATCCTTAAAAACAGCTAACAGACATCTCGATGCTCCTAGTTTGTTATCTCTTGGCAGATTTTGTTGCATTCGGTAGCTATGATAAAGCCAATTATTCTAACATCTCTAATATCTGTAATCTGGATTCATTTCAGTAAATAGAAATAGAGTAAGAGATTTGAAATTTTTCAAGTGCAACATTATGATATACACAAAATATTTCATTTAGAGCAAATAATGCTGTTTTTTCTCCTTGTTTTCTTCACAGTTATTTGATGCTAATTGGACAATTTGGTTTCATAATAAACTATATACTAGCACATTCCAGATGCGTGTTAGTTGGATCATGCACCAATCTTAAGGATTAAAATAAATATAATCTTTCTGCAAACTTGAACAATCAAATAGGAAGTAGCACAATTCCTAGAAACATATTTAGTCGAGTCGAAGATAGCTTCAATGCTTATTCATAAATCCTTAATTACCTAAATTATGAGTCTGTATTTATTAAACCTTCAGCAACTCAAGCCAAAAGCTCCATGACTTCTTGGGAGCTTGGTTGACGAAAGAATTCAGAACTTGCCACTTCTTGTCTCGACCGTTCCCACCGTAAAAGGAGGAATCGACGCTATCATGGGTGACCGAGGCAATGCTGCAAGTTTCCTTATCTACGATGGCTAACATTAATTCCATGGCGGGAAAGTCGCCGACCGCCTCCCGTGACTTCCTCGGCTTTATTGCTGCTGCTCTCAAAGTCCACTGCTACCAATTAAATGTGTTGCTGGCCTTGACCACTTCTGTTTCCATGTGGCTTTCGAGGTAGGGCTCCGTGGTCCTCACCAAGTCTCAAAGTTCCAGGGAACAATGAAGATGTCGCATTCTTAAATATCTTTAGTGAAGATTTTAATTATTAGATCTAACAACTGATGATAACCTAACAACTTGGACATGATATCTTAATGCGCTTGCAAAAATTAATGAGAATTGGTTATGCAGTCAGCCGTCGTCGTTGTGGTTGTCGTCGTTGTTATTATTATTATTATTATTATTATTATTATTATTATTATTATTATTATTATTATTATAAAAAATTAAAGATCCACCAACTTGATGGTACTTCATCGATAATTTGATCAAAAAATTTATTGCTTGGATCAGACCCACCAACTTAGTTGACAAAAATTGATAAGGTAAAAATGGAGCCATACATACAGTTTATGCATGCTGGTTCATGATTGAACTGATCCACCAACTCAGCGGTGGACCTAATCCTAATAAAAATTTCACTCATAGCAAAATCAACTAACAACTTGTTTGGCTGTTTATGTAAGGTCCATCTTAACAACCTTGCAACACTAAGGTTTAGGAGAATAAGTTAGGAATCTTGTATGAAGTAGTGTTTTATAAATCCATAATCTTTTTCCTACCATTCTAGCTGTTCAATTGACTATTCCAATGAATATCAGCTATTTTGCTGAATAGTTATTAACAGGAGTGGTTAATAGTTCTTCCAGCTTCTATTCTCAATTTCTTATTTACCATCATGTATGATCACAATAGTCTGCTGGAAATAATATATAGCCAAGCAAATAGGAATAATATGTGAAATTTAGAACCCATTTTGATATTTAATTTATGAAAAAAAATTAACTTCAACCCCAAAGGAAAAATAAATATTTGCATGAGACATCGATCCAAGCTATAATGATTAGAATATTGGTAGAAACAGTGACTATATTGTCAACATCTACTCAGAAAAGAGGTCCTGCAAAGTTCTAAAATGAATAAATCCGTATCGGCTAAAAGATTATTGTCTACAATAAAATGAAGATATGATACGACTAAAAATAGAATTTTTGTCTATTGAAGCAAGGATGCGAGAGTGTAGAGATCATCTTATAGTCCGAGGATAGTGGCGAGAGATTTCTATGACTTGGATAAGATGGATCTGATCAGAAGGTTGGATGATACATAGATTTGAAAATTCAGAGTGCATCTAAAGATAAGCTTTTTTTATGTGGAAGATTGTCTAGGACCATCTCCCTATCAAATCTATACCAAGAGAGGGGCGTGGCCCTTTCGGCCACCTACCTTTGCTGTGGGAGGAAGGATGAGATCGTGGAGCATGTTTTTTTTCTCTGTTTGAGAGTTGAGCAAATTTAACGGTTGTCCAACTTCTATCCGATAGTGTCTTAGATAAAGATATTGGTGCAGCTGTTCCTTGAGGCTCTACGATGGAGTGCTAGTAATGAGGCTACTCAAGTACTAATGGTTGTCCAACTTCTATCCGATAGTGTTTTAGATAAAGATATTGGTGCGGCTGTTCTTTGAGGCTCTACGATGGAGTGCTAGTAATGAGACTACTCAAGTGCTAGGTATTAGAGTAGCCTATATTGCTTTTCATATGTGATTAAATAGAAACAACATAGTGTTCGAGTTCGGAAGGCTACCCACGAGATTTGTCTTGGAGAGAGAGCCCTGAGTCGGGCTACTGAGAGTGCTCACGTGTCATTGATTGATTTAGCCTTGAGGACCGTAGATTCTTAGGACTCCCTCTCTACTCAAGTAGCGACCCATAGGATATTCATCTTATCACACCTCAAATCTGGGACATAATACCGCCATGCTATAGAGAGGTACAATCTATGATTACATGAAACCTATATTCATAATCTTAAATAGAGCAGAAGATCCATCAAAAATAAAATATAATAAAGAGGTTTAATTTCTGATTATTCATTAAGTAATTAAACAAAGATTAGTTCAGAGCGTCTAAATTCAAAATCAAATATCAAAATCTATATCTTACAATTCATAAATAATTAACTATAACTCCATAATCATCCAATAAACTAAATCTAGGTATAAAATTTTCAAACTTTCTAGCACAAACCCCTAAGCCTGCATGATCTATTGTTCCTAATAATTTTATTCATCTAAAAAAACAAAATTAAAAAGGAATGAGCTATACTAATTCGGTAAGTAAAACCTATACTTTCTTACTAGATCAAGCATAAATTTATACATATATCAATAAATCATTTAAAGAAGATGATTACTATTAAAAATAAAATATTTATAATAACAATATAATCATACATAAATCAACCATGCTCTTGCATATGCTTAAATCATGCAAATTATATAAATAAGATTTTCAGTGCAAAATCATAAATCATGTTGATTCCATAAATAATAAATAATAAATCATCTATCATTTTGTCATATTATAATTTTTTATAATTTTTTTAAATTAAATGTTAAGATCACTTTATACCTGTGATATGACCGCATCAATATCATGCCAACTACTATAATCCATTGGCGAGAGTCATATGTTGAGCTACTATAATCCGATGGCGAGGGCTATATGCCGAGCTACTATAACCCTCTAGCAAGGACTATATGCCAACTACTACAATCCATTGGCAGTGCCATACAAACTATCTAAGAGCCTATAGTCATACTTCTTAAATCATATTTCTTAAATAACTGTTATTACATCATAATAAATAAGTTAAAAATTATTTAACAACATTATAAAGTTCATAGTCCATTAAGTGAAATAATCATGAAGTCAATGTTTTTATAACAACTATACATATTTTCATAAATATGGAGTTCATAGTTCATAAACAAGCCATTAATATTAAAATATCTATAAAATCATATTTTTCATGATAATACATGATTTGCATAATATCATATACTCAGTCCTTAATTTAAGAAAATAGAGAATTATTAATGTTAATTTTTTTTTATATTTCATAAAGTTTTAAGTATTGAAAGCATCTTGTAATTTCAAAACAAATAAAGAGTGTCGGGGTTATGTACCTCACCCACCCTATACCTTCAAACTTCACTAGATGAATCGATTAATCCTATTTAACATATTAAAAAATATATTATTTTTATTTGATGAATTTAATAAAATTAAATAATATAAAGAGGAGACCATTGATCGGATGGTTAGTTCGATAGATCGGATGATCAAAACTAACTGACTCAATCAAAGAATCAGGAAGCATGGACTTGATCAATACCAAAAATGATTTAACAAAGATCATCAACAATAGATTTCACAGGCACTCATCATGGCGGTGATCGGTCCGATAGGATGCTTGGGCACCGAGATGGTTCGGGACCTTCTTGCTAGGATCAACATAAGTCCATAGAACAAGAATACAAGACTTCGAATTGAGATCCCTAGGTTCTCTTAAAGAGAAAAAGAGAGAGAGTAGAGAGAGAAACCTAAGAGAAAGCTATATCTTCTCTTTCTTCTTCTTCCTTTCTTTCTTTCTTCCTTTCTTCTTCTTTCTTAAAAAAATGGGAGAAGGAGCTTTCATCAATTTTTTGGCTATGGTCATGGTCTGGTAGCACAATCAGAGGTCCGACAATGGGTGGCAGGATATAGCCGATGGTGGGCAACGGTGGATGGCTAGTGATGAGGATCGGATGGTGGGAAATCAAAGGAAGGGGGCTCAGAAAAATAGGAGATCGAGCAGTTTTTCTTGATTTTGGCCATTGGCCATTCATCGATGGCAATGGAGTTGTTATGGAGGGTGGTAGGAAGGTCGGGCAACTCGGCCAGAGCTCTAATGTCAAAGGGTGATAGGTGCCGATGGTCGAAAAAGAGAAACAAAGGCCAATGAAATAGGGGATATTTTTCTTGGTTATTTTCTGGCAAAACTAACAGGCGATAGTGGTGTGCACGGCTGTGGGGAGAAAGGAAAGAAAGAGAGGATGTGAGATCAGGGCCTTACCTCGACTTCGATTCTGTCTTTGGTCTTAATTTTCAGTGAGCATGGAGAAAGGAATTCGATGAAAATTGGGAGAAAGAGAGAGGAAGAAGGGACGACGGTGGTCGGTGATGAGAGGCTTGAAGTGGGATTTGGGATCCTTTATATAGAGCGGAGGCTAGGGTTCCTTAGCCTCCATTAGAGTCCAAGGAGGAGGAGAAGTCCTCCTCTGTGTCAAAGAGGGGCTCTGCCCTGATTGGAAAGTAGCAGGCCTTCGAGCTTTGCTCCTGCCATAAATTAGGCCAAAGGGCTAGGCCGATCAAGTAGACTTGGCCCAGGCCATCAGACATCTCATAAGAGCTCCCTATGAAGGTATCTCAAGATCAATTTTGATGGCAGTGTGATGGGCAACAGAGGAGGAGCTTAGTTCTTTCTATGGGCTAGATTCAAGGATGGTGGCTATGGGTGGCGGACATATGGCAAACATCTTTTTGAGTCCACCATTTTGGGTACTGAGCTACAAGTCGCCTGGACAAGCATTACCTATGTGAGGCCAACCTTAGGAGTTGACTACCTTATCATCAAGGGCGACTCTACCATAGTAGTGGGTAGATTCAAGGTCACCAGAGAGCCATTGTCATCCATCCACTCCTATGTGACATTTAAGGTTGCTACAAAAGTGCACTTCATTGGCAATCAAACATATTTATCATGAGATGAACAATGTAGCTGATTGGGTTGCCTTCTTCATTACGGAGCATTTTAGAGAGATAATATGGACACATATAGGAGTGGCTTCGCTACCATTCTATGATATTTTGATTTTTGACTCTTTTGGCTATATTCATGCATGACTTGCATGAGTGCTCATTATAAGAAAAAGGGTCTTTATCAATGGCTATTAACGATGGCAAAATTACCGTCACTAATAATGCTTTTATCGATGGCAAATGGCAACCAAAATTATGCCGTCGTAAAAAAAATATTAGCAATGGCATTTTTGGCTTTTAGCGATGGCTGATTGCATCACTAATAAAAATATTTTATTTTATTTTAATTTGATCGTAAGATTATTTGTGACGGGTGATCTTATTAGCGACGGTATTTTTCCATCACTAATAATCCTAAATCCCCCCCTTTTTGATTCCTCATGTGCCCTCGTTTTCCCACCCCCTCTCATTTTTGGGTTGGCTCCCCCATCGGTGACCGACCCTTCCTCCCTAATTTTTTCCTCCTTGAGCCTCCGGCTACCTCCCTAAGCCCCCAGCTTGCCTCTTCTTAGCCACCTCCGGTCCCCCACTTTCCCCACCATCGAATCGGACTTTCGAGCCCCGACTGCCTCCCTGAGCCCCTAGCCCACCTCCCCCCAGCCGCCTCCCTAAGCCCTCGTCTGTCAGATCCTGAGCCCCCGGCCCGCCTCCCCTCGGCCACCTCTTCGAGCCCTCATCCGTCAGATCCCGAGCCCTTCGGTCGCCTCCCTCGCCTTCGGCCCACCTTCCCTCGGTTGCCTCTGGTCCCCTCTTTCCTTCGCTGTTGGATCCAATTTTCTCGAGCCACTGACCACCTCCCCAAGCTCCCGACCCGTCCCTCCCGGCCACCTCTCCAAGCCTCGAGCCCTCGACCCATCTCTCTGAGCCCCCGGCCCGCCTCCCCCTTCTTCCTCCCGCCTTCCTCCCCTCTTCTTCTCTTGCTGCGTAGCGCCACCTCTGGACCGTAGTGCTGCATTTGTGCCGCAGCACCCCTTTCGTATTGTAGCACCATCTTCGTGGGTTTGGTGAGTAGCAGCGATGACGGCGGCGACATCTGCATAATGACTGCCAAATACCATTATTTTAAATTTTAAATATTTTTAAATTAATATCTATATGATTTAGTTAAATTAGATTTAATATTTAAATTAAATTAATAATATTTAATTAAATATATTTAAATTAATTTAAATTAATAATATTTTATTAATTAAAATTAAAATAATAATAATAATAATATTATTATTATTATTATTAAAATTAATTTTATTATCGAGAAGTGGAACCACTCTCGGAAGCTTTCCAGCAAGAGTAGTCCTACTGCCTTCGACGGCAGGGGTTTGAAGCCGGACCACCGCTGACAGACTGGCTCTGGCCCACTTATCTACTCTAATGGCAGCCGAAGGATCATTTCTCTAGGCCCTAGGCCCGACTCAAAGTCCGAAAAATTTTTGGATTGGACTCAAGGAGGGGTGTGGCTTGACCTAACCCGGCCCATTTTCAGTTCTATTTGTAATCCCACTCGGTACTTTGAAACCTCTAAGATGGAATTTGCCTGGATGCCATGCTGGTGTGCTCGCACAGCCTAGGACCTAGAGAAATGCTCTAGAAGAATGGAAGATCGAGTGAGAGGCCCTTGGTTTCAGATAGAGGGAAGGAGGAAGAAGAGGGGATAGAATGGTTTCAGACGGAGGGAAGCAGGAAGAAGAGGGATAGAAGAATGAAAGATTGAGTGAGAGGCCTTGGTTTCAGGCAAAGGGAAGGGGAAGAAGAGGGATAGAAGAATGGAGATCGAGTGAGAGGCCCTTGGGGGACCGAGGATAAAATATATCTCATGGGATAAAAGACAGTGGAAGGAGAATCGTGGGTCGCCTAGAAAGTGGGGGAATAGAGAGAATATTAGGAAATTTGTACTATGACTACTCATTGGGAAATAACTCTCTTAGCCTAGTTCGTGGTTCTTATGCTATAAGGAGAGGTCGATGAGTGGCGTGGCAAGCCTTTTAATTGTCCACATAAGCTCAATAATTTGGAGAAATGGAGCTACCTTTTTGGGGCCCTTTTCCGTAGGCATGTTTTATTTGTAGAAGTGGTAGCACCTTTTTCATGAGGTGGGTTGGGACTCGTGAGTGAGAGGGATGGGGGGCTCATGTTGGGAAAGAAACAGATGGTATCAAATGCGATGGAAGTCAAATTGACTTTTATGCCCCTATGTCATGCTCCTTCATGAGCATATGGGTGTGTGGAATAGGGAGGAAGTAATAAGGGTAGTTTAGGTAAGGAAAAGATATGGTTGGGATAATTGGGCATGACTCTATTATTATCTTTAGTTTTTTGATCTATTTTTAGCTGACAATAGAATTCTTTATAGTCGGTCACAAAAATGACACTCTCTTATTATCTTACTAGCTTTATATATTGGGTTGGTGTCACTTGTTTTACTACAAGTAATACTTTAGAAGATCTGTCTGCTGAGTTGCCTTACAAAAATTTAGGCGGCCCATGATTATGATACATTTGACATGAGGTATGCTAAACAACTGATATATTTGGCATGAGGTATGTTATGGCCTCTTTTTCTTCTTCCCATATGATGTCTTAAAGCTGATGAATGCTGATGGATTCTGGTTGCTATATTCTTATGATTATCTTTTATTTTTCTGATGATGATCCAAACTAAATGGATATTGAAGGGACTAGCTTCACAGATTGCTATGGCCTCTTTTCTTCTACTCATATGATGTTTAAACTGATGGATGTCGAAGATTAGATTTTATGAACATATATACTAGACTTTATCTGACTTTATTCATATATACTCGATTAGATTTTATGAACATATATAACTTCTTTAATGTTGTCCTTGATCTGCGGTAGATGGCGTACCATAGCAGACCTATCCTTAGACTTGCCAATCGATGTCGATCCTCCATCAGAGAGATCAGATATTATGTAAAATTATTAGTTAGCATCTGTAATGTATCAGCAGAAAATGATTCTCTTCCAACAGTACATGATAATATATTGGTCTGCTGGTCCTCTGAATAAAATAAATATAGATAAATTAATATAAAATTATTTTGAAAACTAGATAAATTATGTCAACCATAATTTCTAATCAAACCATTATAACGTTACTTCCTACTCCAAGCATACAAAATACCACGTTATTTTATGAATATGGTACAAAGTTAAGGTATCATGATATACAGTTAAATAAATATGATATATAATTATTTATTTTAGTACATAATTAATCCAATATGATATATAGTTAGTTTTATTTTCAGAGATTATAGATCATGTCTTTCCGAGGTCGGAGCTGTCACAGCTGAGGAGAGAGCTCTGCAGGAGAGAGAGCTCTCATGTAGCCAGCTCGCATGATTTTGCGACACACATATCACGTGATAAACTCTGATACTTTAGATATTTTTTTTATATTATTTATCTTTTATTATCTAATATAACATTCGTCATAATATCTTGATACTCTCGGATTCAGACGACGTGGGGTCACCAGTGACTCCACACTCACATGGAGCAGCGTCAGGTTCTCAAAGTTAGCAGCATGGTAGAGGATCTACTCGGCTCACGATATCTCCAACTCAGTTGGAGGATAAAGAGCTCGTCCATACTCAGAGCCACTCGTAAGTACTATATCTTCACTGAATATGTTTAAAATTTAGCTGATCGTTGTCGTAGGCGGTCAAGAATAAAAATCAACTCAAACTATATAGATAGGATGAGTCAGAATCATTTCTATGGAGATCTAAGATGTTTATTTTTTTTGGAAGAATAAAGAGAATTGATTGGAGAAGGATTAAAAGAATAGAATAGTAAGAATTAAATTAAAATATAAATTAATTTATAGAAAAAAAATAATTCAAAAAATAATCCAAAAATTTTGAATCCACCATGTAAATTAGATTTATTTTCTTCTTTCTTATGTTGCAACATTAATTCTTGTGATTGAGGTATTAGTATAGCTTATCTCTAAGAGATACGGACTGTATCAGTAGATCACAGCTCATCCTATCAGAATATAAATTATCTAAATTTAATAATAAGATATAAGACTTAATCTAACATACCGTGATCTATCTCTCCTAGGCACGTACCGTATTCAAGGATCACGGTACGTCAGTGAAGGATATAGTTCATGTAGGCTAGATCAATACCTCAGAAAATAAAAGATATGAAATAAAGTATAATTTATTACATAAATTAATACAAGAAAAAATAAAATTTATTTACAGGCTTCATCGTATTCTTGGATTGAAGGGATTTAGCCACGCATCAAGATCTCTAGCTCCATATTCTCCCTCTCTTTGATCCCTAAAGCTTCTTTATTTTTTTTCTAATTTTTCTTGCTTTTCACTGATTTTTCTCCTCTCAAAACTTATTTCTGGACTCCTTATTTATAGATAAATTTTTATATTTTTGATAGAAAAAAGAGTCCTAAAATTCTTAGAATTCGTATAATACCTTTACATTAATTTCTGACCATCGGATCACCTTTGGACCACCCAAATTAGCCCAAAAATTTATATTTAATCTTTATCAAAGTCGAATATGATTCTGACCATCCGATCATGCTTTAGATGAGATTCCAACCATCGGATCGCGTCTCTGATCTCCTATTCAAAGTCGGGAGCATCCTCCGCCGTTGGATCACATGATAGATGGAATCTGGGCCGTCAGATCGTGCCCAAGAATCCTTATTACACTTGAAAATACTGTCAGCCGTCCGATCTTGGTTAGGATGAACGTGGACTGTCGGATCACACCCTGACTCTGTGGACCGTGAAATATTTTTGATGGATCGTGCCCTGACTTTGTGGACCAAGTGGCCGGTCCACCATGCACCGAAGGTTATAAAAATTATTTTAGAGATATTTTGACTTGATTTTTGCTCTAATTTTTACTTTAAAATAAAAAAAATATACATTAAATTTTTAATTTTTTATTATTTTGGTGCTTAAAAGTGTTTAATTAAATTGACATCTATTTTCATAAATATGCTTTAATTTTATA
>KE505542.1:108907-125872 GCA_000441515.1 Elaeis oleifera
CCTTGTAGAAGGTTCTCTCAGTCTGACTGGAGCCAGTTCAGCTCAAAAAGTCTTGTCTTAATTCATGAGATGAATTTAAGACAAACACCTGCTAATTCTTGTCACCTACCATTTCGTTTTAGGTCATCGGTCAAACATTGACCCATGGACCTTGGACTGAAGGCCACTTGGCAAGAGGTCATTGGAGAGTTTTAGTGGAGTGTCCACCTACTAAATTAGGTCTCAAAGTAGGTGCCATATTCAGATTGGGCGTGTGCCCCAATTGGATAAGGATAGAGTCCCATGAGATGAGGACTCTGATGCCTTGATCGACTCAAACTGTTGGGCGCCAATCTCACTGTGTTTATCCAGTATTGGCGCTAACAGTAGGAGGGATTGTGGGGATTCTTATCTGATATGATCAGATGACATCACTCCACCAATCAAAATTTTTTAGAATTAATTAAAATTTCTGATTGGTCGAATGATGTGGCACTGCATGATGCAGCAGGGTCTATTTAAACCCTGTCTGCGCCTAGGGTTAGAAGAATCTGCTCAATACCCAGTAAAAGCTTGAAACCCCTCCACCTCTCCATACCTCCTCTGGTCTTCTCTCTCCCCTCTTCATGTTCAAGAAGTTGGGCATCCATCTGGTGCTTATCCAAGATGTGGTGGCTCCCTGATCAAGAGGCTGCAGCAATCTGTCGAGAAGCTGCTGCTCCAGCTTCAGAAGATCTTTTGAAGATCTTTCAGATCAGATCCAGATCTGATTTTGGGAGCAAAGATTCATGAGGAGAAGATGATCCAGATCCTGCTCGAGTAGATACCGATAGAGGTCAGGCGACTGCGTGGCTACATCAGAACCTCAGGCATTGCTGCGATCATCTACAGGGTAATCAAGTTACCCTAGAGGTATTTTCTATTCCTTATGTATTAGATTTAATTTTAGATTTAATATCAGATAATAGAAATTAGATCTAATAGATCTTAGATCTAAAATATCGTAGGATAATTTTTTTTATAAAATATTTCGTACCAGATCTCATTAGATCTGAAAGATCCTGCAAGGAAAAAGCTAGTTTTCCTTCAGCTGCAAGCATGAGTTGGCCGGGCCACGCGCATGCATGTGTGGTGTGGCCCAAAACTTCAAAATTTTTTACAAAGCCTAAGAGAAGAGTCTTCATTATAAATCCCTTTTCAAGTTTTCTCCTATACAACATGGGGCTAAACAAATTCAAGGTTGGGAATTATTTAGTAGAGAAAATTTTGAGTTTTTCAATTTTCTCCAAAACACCAACAATCCCTCTCGAAACTTAAAATTTTGAAACAACTAAAATTTAAAATTTAATAATGTGAAATAATTTTCTACTAGGTATATATACTGTGCAATAGATAAAGTTCTTTCACGACTTAACTTCACTTAGTGTTAATAGTATCAATTTGAAGGAAGTAAATGAGCTAGGTCTTAACCTATATTCCTTTGACTAAGATTTCTACTATTACATACACAATATAGAAGCTCATAATGTAGTTTTACATATTAATGACCATGTATAAGTATTTTGATTATTTCATGAGAGTTTCTAAAGATTGTCTATGTCTCTAGCCATGGCAAGATATGGATACTCCCAAATAAGTGAGACCCTCTAGGGATGTGTATAGTGTCACATCTCAAAAAATATCTCTTAGATTCCATTCAGAGATAAACTCTTTTTAACCATTATATAAGAGCACTAATCATTATAGAGATAGATTAGAGTCTATGATTCTTATATTAGATAAACTATATGTGCTCTCTAACCAACCAATCACCTTATTATTACCATATTGAACCTTCTTCAAGGGATCTCCTATAATAGAAATTTGATTTCCACTATTGGAAGTCATTTATAGACTAAGTTTCATCTCCATCGATGACTCCAAGACCTTTGCACTATTTAAGCCTTTTGTAAGGTAATCAGCAAGATTAAGATTAGTTGCAACATGATTCAAAAAAATAATTTAAATTTTTATAGCTTTTTATCTTAGTTTAATATGTTTGTTTATTTTAGTATTCATAAGTTTTTACCACTCTTGAATCATAATAAATAGATATGGAAGAAATAGGAGAAGATATTAAAAGAATCTTTGATAAAAGTTCTTTTAGCCATTCAATTTTAGAATATATAGTAATTAAAGGCAACAAATTCTACTTCTATAATACTTCTAGCTAAAATAGTTTGTTTAGAAGATTGTTAAGAAATAATACTACCATCAAGAAAAAACATAGAAGTTGATTTGATATCTAGTGTGTCAAAAATTCAATTAAAATCATTATATCCCTCAAGTACATCTAGATAAACTATAAAACATAGAGAATAATCAATAATACTTTTAAGATACCAGAATACTCTCTTTAAAGCAATCTACAATGAAACATACTAGGATTACTAGTATATCTACTAACTCCGAAAATGGTATAAGCAATATCAGGTCTGATTCGATTAGACAGATATATTAAAGAACCAATGATTTGAGCATACCTCCCTTGATTCACAGATTTTTGGATTTCTCAAGAGATGGATGGATGGATCATAAGGAGTTGACACATAAGAATAATCAGAATATCTGAATTTATCAATAACCATTTGAGTATAATAAGATTAGGATAAATATATTGAATCAAAAGTATGAATGATCTTCATACTAAGAATTAGATCAACTTCACCTAAATCTTTTATATCAAAATGATGTGATAGAAATTTTTGATATCATTGATTAAATCAAGATCATTAGTAAGAATTAAAATATCATTAACATAGAGAAAAAAAGGAATAAATTGATCATCAACTCATTTATGATAAAAATAATTATCTGATTCATTGATTCGAAATCCATAAGAAAGGATCACCTGATCAAAAGTTTTATACCATTGCTTAGGATCTTGCTTCAACCTACAGAGAAATTAAATAAGCCTACATACTTTATACTTCTAACCTGACATAGAAAAACTCTTAAGCTATTGCATGCAGAACTCTTCTTCAAGATATCCATACAAGAAGATAGTCTTAACATCCATTTGATGATAATGAGTTTATGGATGGAAACTAAACAAGTAGGACTTGGATATTAGTAATATTAACCACAGACGAATAGGTATCAAAGAAATTAATATCGGCTTTTTGCTTAAAATTTTGAGCAACAAGACTCACCTTGGATTTCTCTATTGTGCCATCAGTTCTCATCTTCTTTTTGAAGATCCACTTGCATCCTAAAGATTTATTTTTAGAGGATAACTCAGTAAGAATTTAGGTATTGTTTTCCATAATAGATTCAATTTCATGGTTATTGACTCCTTTCAAAATAGAGCATCAAGAGAGTTCATGGCTTCTTAGTAAGAGATAGGAGTATTTTCTATTAAGAAAGAAAAAAAGCCTTCACCAAAGTACTTTTCAACTCTAACTCTCTCTTGCTTCTTCTAAGCCCGGGTTCAAGAGTTAATTCTACTAAAATAGGAACAGATGATGATGATAAATATAAAGAGGATGGATGATCAATAGTTGATCTAAAAATTTGACTTAAAAAAAAGATATTTTTAAAAATATTGCATCTCTAGATTCAATGATGATACTATTTGATATTGCTGGGATTTCAGAATTGACAATAAGAAATTTATTGGTATTACTATCAAGAGAGTAGACAACAAAAACAGCATCAATAATTTTAGGTCATATCTTTATCCTTTTTGGCTCAAAAATTTCAACTTTAGTCAAGCACCTCCAAGCTTGAAAGTAACTCTGCCTAGGTGATGTCCTTTCCAAAGTTCATAGAGTGTATCCTCTCTATCTTTAGGAGGAACTCTATTTAGAATAGGCAAGCCGATCAGAGTCTCTCTCCATAAGTTTTGAGATGTAGCAGAATTTATAATCATGGCATGACCATGTGCAGTAGGGTTTAATTCTTTCGTTTAGTCATACTATTTGATTGAGGTGAATAGAAAATAGGAACTTCATAAATTATCCTAAATTCTTTGTAGAATAGAGTTAATTTATTTGAATTATATTCATCTCTTTGAACAGACCTTAGGATTTTAATCCTTTTTAAGTTGATTTTCAGCTTCTACTTTATAAACTTTAAACTTATTAAGGACTTTATCTTTAATCTTCAAAAGATAGGTATAGCAAAACTTAGAGAAGTCATTAATAAAACTACAAATAACGATTACTTCTACAAATTGGTCCTTTATTGGAATCACAAACATCACAATGAATAAGTTCCAAAATTTGAGTATTTCTAAAAGCTACAAGCTTAAAAGGTTTTCTAGGTTGTTTAGATTGAACACAAACTTCACACTTAGAATTATGTTCAATGTTGAATATTAGAATCCAATTATGATCAAATATTTCTTGATTGATCTAAGATTAATATGATCTAATCTTCCATGTCCATGTTTTACAAGATTTAGAATTTATCACAAGAAATGTAGAAGAATTAACTACATTTTCATTAGGTTTGGGAGGATGACTTATATTCAATTTGAATAGTCTCTTAGACACGAAGCCTTTTCTACTAAATATATCTCCTCTAGAATTATAATTTTATTAGACTCTAAGATAATCTTAAAATCTAGCTGAACAAGTGGAGAATCACTTAACAAATTTTTTCTTATTGTGGGTATATGCTGCACATTTTGAAGAGTTAATATTTTTTCTGAAATAAACTTCATGTTAACTGTTTCTCTTTCTAGTATCTTGATAGTTGTCCCATCATCTATGGTCACACTTCCTCCACTTAATCCTTGACATAAGAAAATCAAGATCTATCAATACAGACATGGATGTTGGCTCCAATATCTAACCCTCATTCTGAATCTAAATATGTTAAATTGACAAAGGAGTTAAAAAACTAACCTAAAGGAAGATGGTTCTTCGACCATATTAACTTGAGGTCCAGGTTGGCGTTGGTTTTTTATAATATTCTTCTTTCTATAGACCATCTTCTTATTTTTTAACACTAAAGTGCGAGATGATTGACCCAACCATAGATGAAGTAGATCCCTCTCACCATCTTGTTCTTTAGCTCTTTGGACTTGATTGTTAAGTTTAGATTTTTGGTTTTGGTGCTTAGGTTTACCCTTTTCTTAAAAATTTTTGCCTTTAGATTTGAAGTTTGTGTTTTGATCTCTAAAGTTTTGACCCTTAGGATTTGGACTTGGATTTTGAGATTCAATAAATTGACCTTGCTTTAGCTGGTTTCTTGAATTTCTCTAAATCTAAATTGATCCTCTATCCAAATGGATTGAAGAACAGACCTAAAAGTGAGAGAAGATTAGGATCTTCTAAGGTCACGAGCAAATTGAGACCAAGGAGATGGATATCTATCTATTAAGCATGATACTTAATAAGTTTCATCAAGAATAGATCCCCCTCTATGGATCTCTTAGACTAAATTTGAAACTGATGAATCTAGTCATTGATGGATATGTTGTCCATCATTTTAAAATTATTGAAGTTTGAAATGGTGAATCTCATAACTCCCTCATTATCTCGGATATATGTTCTTTAAAACCTACCAAAGTTTTTTTGAGATTTTATACTTTCTATATATTTCATATAATTTATCTGATAGGTAACTAAGTATTCTAAACCTATAATGATAGTCAATTTCTTTAGAATATTTAGAAATCAATCCTGTCTCAGAGGAAGATGATTTGAAAGGAAGTAATTTTCTAAAGCAAATATCAAACCAAGAGAGATTAACCAGGCTTCTAATTGTTTTTGCCACCTAAAAATTCTTTCCCATTGAATCGATCAGGTTTGAGACTAGATAAATCCTCAGAACCCATAAAAGATATCAAAAGAAGAAACTAAGGAACAAGATTAAGAGAGATAAGAGCTACACAAAGAATTCATCAAATTCTTTTAGTGATTGCCCACCTTATAGATCTATTTGTTAACTTTGTTCAATTTTTCCAATTTATTTTTAATTATTTTTGAAATAGAATAATAATTAATTTCAAGGCCAATGTTTTGTTCTATTGATATAAAATAGAAATTAAGTTTTCCTCTTTTTTCAAAAAAATAATTTAAGTAGACTAATATGCTGAAAACTTCAAATAATTACTATAATTATCAAGCCTAATTGTATAAGAATTAAATGAACAAATAACATATATGCAATTCTTATTGAACTATGATGTCATAATTTATATATTGTTAGCACTTTAATCGCAATCAAAAAGGATTTCACTTTAGATTGTTGGGAAAACATAATATAAATTTATTTCCACGACAGCTGATTGTGATTCAATTAAGCTAACAACTAGAATCTATTATCAAATTAATATTAAATTCAACTCAAAGCTCACATAAATTAAGCAAAGACAACTTGTCCGGAGGCTACTGCGCACTGTCCTAATACGATTCCCAACCCTTATGTGGGATCAATCTCGAGAATTCTATCTTAAGATACAATCGGAGATCTCTCCCTATGGGCATAACCATGGAGAGACTGACAGAGCTTCAACCCAATAATTAAAAGTGATGAAAAACAAAAATAGATCAAGATAGGAGAGAATAGAAGAGATTATGAGAAGAAGGAGCAAGTTTTTCTTGCTTTTTCCAACCCTACCAAGGGTCCAATTTATAGACCTAAGAACTAGTTGTTTGGGCTAATCCAACATTAAATGGGAACATTTCATTAGCTAACGGGCAAAAATATTAGTTGGGCAATTAACATTAATCATATTAATCCCGAATAAATAAAAAATGGTCATATTCATTAAAAAGAATAAATAGAGAAAAATAAAATGTGAGCCTACCATATATGCAAGTCGAGGCATGCATGCACGTGTGGTATGCCCTAAAACTTCCAAATTTGTGACAAAGTCTAAAAGAAGGGTTTTCATTATAAACCTCTTCTCATGTTTTCTCCTATCCAATATGGGATGGAACAAATTCAGAGTTGAAAATTGGTTGGTGGAGAAAATTTTGAATTTTTAATTCCCTCCAAAACATCAATACCCTGGGCTTTTTCCATGCATGGGCATCCTGGCTATCTGGCACTACAGTGGCTTATCGTCTTCATTGCTTATTGGAGTATCGCACCATTGTTCTCGCTGCAAGCTTGGTCATGGGGACAACTATTTAGGCAGCACTATGCTCTCGGATGACATTCATATCCCCTATTTCTATAGTTGTAGGCATATAGATCTCAGTGGTTATAGTCATGTAGGTGTTGTCTTCCTCTGTGCAATAGTGTGTTTCAGGTTGTCTTTTTCCTCTCAGCTTATCTATGTGGGTGTTTCAAACTTTTCAACATGGGTGCTGGATTCTTCTGGTTCAGCGCCCTTTGAGCTCACATCTACAAATCTTCTGATGTTCTGTTAGCCACTTGCTGGATTTTACCGACTGTACTCTTCTAATTCATTTCTTTGTACTATGTTGTGATACTTCTGCTCTCCGCCTTTTGCGACTGGTGTTAGGAATCCGGTGTATTTGTAAACCTTTAATATCCTACTTATAATATCGCTTCGGCCCTTTTCCTTACCATCACCACCCTCCAACCCCGCACCCTAAAGAGAGGGAAAAAAAAGGGCGAACCACGTACCTGGTACTTCAACAACTTCAAACAAATATGATGAAATGATAATGTACGTAAAGTCACATGATCCCAAATATATACAACCAATGCGTACGAATGTGTGCTGACAGGACGTGATCTTTCAAAAAGGAAAGAAAAGAAAAAGACATGCAGCAAATTACTTGTTTTCTCAGGAAAAAAAAAGCCAAACAATGAGACAATTACCATTAACTGCAGGCAACTACATTGAAATTTTAAATCTTCATTCTTCTCTTTGTGCGTCATAAAAATATACGCTCAAAAAGGGTGTACTAAATCTCGTCATTGAAACACCTGAAAGACCTGTCTATCAATACTTTGCTGTCTCTTCATTCTCAACAAATATTTTACTATTTCCGTGACTCTTTTGCCTTTTTCGCTTGATATCCATGAGAGTTACAGCAGATGATTAGCATTTTCAGATCATCAGCATAGGTTCAAATAAATTATTATTAAATTATATCTATTAATTTAAAAAATTAAAATTAAAAATTTTTCTAACTATTTTCAATTAAATATCTAACTTTCATAAAATTAATTTATATTAAAAAATAAAGATTATTTAAAATCCTTCTCTTGACCCTAGGAACACACGTGCGCGGCTCGATCAGTATTTTATCTCTCCTATTTTTATTTATTTCTATTTTACCATATTAAAACTGTTTTTATTGATTTTTCAAACATTATATTTTATTCATTATTTTCTATTCGTTGAGATTGGTTAATCTATTTTTCCCATCCATTAAGCATGATTTATTACATGATTAGAGTCTTTTAATACTGGACTAGCTCAAATGGCTAGTCTATGGGCCTATAAAATGGGTTTGTGACGGAGAGGTTTCTATAAAGAAACTCGCTCCTCCCCTCTCTTCTAATCTCATTTTTTTGTTCTCTATCAGTATTTTTTCTTCCAAATTTTTTGATCCTTTAATCTCTTATCTGTTGGATTGAAGCTCTGTCTCCTCTCCGTAGTCGTGCTCGTAGGAGAAATCTCCGATTATATCTTAAGATGGATTTCTCGAGTCTGATCTTGCACGAGGATCAGGAATCATCTTCAGACAGTGTATTGCATGCATCCGATCTATAAATTTTAGTTTGATTTAATATTAATTTTATATTTATATTAAATTGATTTAATATTAATATTTGTTCGTTAGTTTAATTAGATTGCAATCAACTCTCGTGGGAAACAATATTTTCAACATTCTAAGGCGAAACCCATTCTGATTGTAATTTACTTGCTAACAGTCTATCAAATTTCTTGGTATAATGATTATTTTATCTTGTATAATCAGTTTTGTTAGTGATAGTACAATATTTATTTCATCTTAAATTTCTCATCTTGATATAATAAATTTGAGTTAGTAATAGTATATATCTAGTATTTATATTTTTGCTAATAGCCTATTGAAATTTAATATTTATTAAAAATTAAATTTCTATTTATTAGTTCTATTCTGTTTTAAAATTTATTTCTTATGGTCATTAGAAATAATAAAATTTTACAATGGTATGGAATCACTTAAATATTTTAATATATATTTTTTGCAGATTTTTTCTCTTATAGTCTTGTTCTTTAGTTTTTTTTGAGATTTTTTCTTATGGATTTCGAAGATTCATCTAGTCTCAAACTTGATAGATTCAATGGAAAAGATTTTCTTAGGTGACAAGAACAATTGAAGCTTGATTGATATCTTTAGGTTTGCTATCTGCTTTAGAAAATTATTACTATTTAAATATTGTATAAATTCTAAATCCTTTGAAGAAATAGATTATCCCTGTAGGTTTAGAATTCTAAGTTATCTTTCTGATGAACTATATAAAACTTATAGAAAATATAAGATCTCTAAAGATTTTTGGTAAGTTTTAGAAGAAACCTATATCTGAGATAATGAGGGGGCTATAAAGTTCACCATTTCTGACTTCTATAATTTTAAAATGCTGGACAATATATCTATCAATGACCAAATTCATTAATTTCCAAATTTAGTCCAAGAGATTCATAGAGGGGGATCTAATATGGATGAAAACTATCAAGTATTATGTTTGATAAACAAGCTTCCACCCTCTTGGTCTCAATTTACCCATGACCTTGGAAGATTACAGTCTTCCCTTAATCTTAGGTCTGTTCTTCAATCTATTAAGATAGAAGATTATTTAGAATTAAAAAATTAAAAAAATCAAGAAACCAACTTCAATCTAAGATTAATCTAACTGAATCTAAAAAACCAGGACCAAATCCTATAGGTGAAATTTATAAAGGTCAAAACCCAAATTTCAAAGCTAAAGAAAGAATTTTAAAGGAAAGGGTAAAGCTAGGTTTCAAAATCAAAAGTCTAGGTCTAATAATTAATTCCAAAAACTAAAGAATAAGATGATGAGAGGTTCTACTTTATCTGTGGTCGAGACAACCATCTTGCATCCCAATGTTTCTACTTAAAAAATAGAAAGTTATCTATAAAAGAAGAATATGAAGAATCAAAATCAAACTAAACCTCAGATCAACATGATAGAAGGAGAACTTTCTTCTTTTAGGTCAGTCTCTTTTACTCCATCTGTCAATTTAACCTACTTAGATTCAAAGTGGGCATTAGATACCGGAACCAACATCTATGTCTACTCTGATAGGTCTTATTTTCATCATATCAGGGATTTAGTGGAGGATGTGTAACCATGAATGATGGGATAGCAGTCAAAGTTCTTGGAAGTGGAATAGTTAACCTGAAGTTTACTTCAAAAAATTTAACTCTTTAAAATATGCAGCATGTACCCATCATAAGAAGAAATTTGTTAAGTGGTTCTCTACTTGTTCAATTGGATTTTAAGATTATTTTAGAGTCTAATAAAGTTATAATTTCTGAGAGAGATGCATATGTTGGAAAGAGCTTTATGTCTGAAGGTTGCTCAAGTTAAATGTATTCTTTTCTTCTAAAATTAATGAAAGTTAAGTTAGTTCTTCTTCATCTCTTGTACTAAATTTTGAATCTTATGGAACATGGCATGGAAGATTAGGTCATATCAATCTTAGATTAATCAATAGAATGTCTTATCTTAATCTGATTTCAAATTCAATATTGATCAAAATTTAAAATGTAAAGTTTGTGTTCAGATCAAACAGCCTAAAAAATCTTTCAAGCCTGTAGCTTTAAGAGATACTCAAATTTTCAAACTTATTCATAGTGATATCTATGATTCTAATAGAGATCCAACCCGTGGAGGTAGTTGTTATTTGTAACTTTATTGACGACTTCTCTAAGTTTTGCTATACCTATCTTTTAAAGACTAAAGATGAAGTCTTAAACAAGTTTAAGATCTATAAAGCAAAAGCTAAAAATCAATTTAAAAAAAGAATTAAAATCTTCAGATCTGATTGATGAGGTGAATATATTTCAAATGAATTGACTTTATTCTATGAAAAAAATGAAATAATTCATGAAGTCACTGCTCCCTTTTCTCCTCAATCAAATGGCATGATTGAGTGAAAGAATCGAACCCTACTGGATATAATCAGTGCCATGATTATAAGTTTTAGTGTACTTTAAAATTTATGAGAAGAAGCTCTTTTATTAGTCTGCTATATTCTAAATAGAGTTTCATCTAAGGATAGAGAAAAGACACCCTATAAACTTTGAAAAAGACGTCCTCCTAGGCTTAGTTACTTTCGAGTTTGGAGGTGCTTGGCTAAAATTAAAATTTTGAACCAAAGAGAATTAAGATAGGGCCTAAAACTATTGATGCTATTTTATTGGCTACGCTTTAGCTAGTAATATCTATAGGTTTCTTGTTGTCAATTTCAAAATACCTGCAATATCAAATAACATCATCATTGAATCTACAGATGCAACTTTTTTTGAAAATATCTTCTTTTAAAAATCAAATTTCTAGATCAATCACTATCTATAGATTTACCACCACCATCATCATATGTTCCTACTCCCATAGAATTAACTTCTGAACTTGAGCTTAGGAGAAGTAAGAGAACTAGGGTTGAAAAATACTTTGGTGATGACTTCTTACCTTTTGATAGAAGATATCCCTACTTCTTTTCAAGAAGCCATAAACTCTCATGATGCTCCATTCTGGAAGAAGACAATAAATAGTAAAATCGAATCTATTATTGAAACAACGCTAGGATTTTCACTGATTTATCTCCTGGAAACAAATCTTTAGGATACAAGTGGATCTTTAAAAGAAAATGAGGACTGATGGTACAATTAAAAATACAAGACAAAGCTTGTTGCTTAAGATTTTGGATAAAAAATCGGTATTGACTTTTTCGATACCTATTTATCTATAGCTCACATTACTACTATCCGAGTCCTACTTGCCTCAGCTTTCATTCATAAACTTGTTGTTCATCAAATGAATGTTAAGACTACTTTTCTACATAGAAAGCTTGAAGAAGAGATTTACAAGTAGTAGCTCGAGGATTTTTTTAATTAAGCTAAGAGCATAAAGTTTGTAGACTTGTTCGATCTTTCTATGGGTTGAAGCAAGCTCCTAAGTAATGATATAAAAAATTTGATCAAATAATCTTTCCTATGGATTTAAATCAATGAATCCGATAGTTATCTTTATTATAAACAATTTGATGATCCATTCATTCTTCTTTGCCTCTACGTTGATGATATTTTAATTTTTACTCCTGATATTAACTTAATCAATAACATCAAAAACTTTCTATTATATCATTTTGATATAAAAGATTTAGACGAAGCTGATATAATTCTTAGTATGAAGATCATTCATACTTCTAATTAGATCTGTCTATCTCAATTTCACTATACTCAAATGGTTATTAATAAATTTAAATATTTTTATTATACTTCTGTATCTACTCTTTATGATCCATCCATCCACCTCTTGAAGAACACAAAAAAATCTGTGAATCAAGAAAATATGCTCAAATTATTGGTTCATTAATGTATCTATCTATTCAGACTAGACCTGATATTTCTTATGTTATTTCTAAACTCAGCAAATATATTAGTAATCTTAGCCTAGTTCATTAGACTGCTTTAGAGAGAGTATTCTGATATCTTAAAGGTACTACATATTATTCTTTATATTTTATAGATTATCCAGGTGTATTTAAGGATTATAGTGATTTAAATTAGATTTCTGATACATTAGATATTAAATCAACTTCTGACTGTATTTTTTCTAAGAGAAAGTGCTGTTTCTTGATGATCTTTCAAACAAACTATTTTAGCTAGAAGTACTATGGAAGCTGAATTTGTTGCCCTTGATTTCATCTGTTCTGAAGCTAAATGGCTAAAAGAACTTCTATCTGAGATTTCTTTAGTATCTTCTCTTATTTCTTCAATATCAATTTATTATGATTCAGGAGTTGTAATATATTTTTGTAAAAAAAAATTTATGAATACTAAAATAAATAGACATGTTAAACTAAGAAAAAAGTCTGTAAAAAGAAAAAAAAATTAAATAATTTTTTGAATCATATTGCAACTAACCTTAATCTAGCAAATTATCTTACAAAAGACTTAAATAGGACTAAAGTCCTAGAGTTATCGAGGAAGATAGAGCTTAGCCTATAAAGGACCTTCTAAAAGCGAAAATCCAACCTCTATGATAGGAGATCTCTTAAAGGAGATTCAATATGGTAATAACAAGCTGATTGGTTTGTTAGAGAGCATATGTGACTTATTTGATATAGGAGTCATAGACTCCAGTTTATCTTTATGATGATTAGTACTTTGATGTAGTGGTTATGAAGAGTTTATCTCTGAATGAGACATGTTGGAGGATAATTTATTATCTAGGTCGAAGACATGAGTCAGCGAAAAGATATGTGATGAAGTGTACAAGAGTGACACTACGGCACTATTGGAGATAAATATGTCTGATCCCGGAGCTAGATATGTCTCCCCTGAACCATGAGAGTACTGTCTGAAAAAGATCATTTAGTGCATAACTACGAACCTCCCTGATCCTACTTCAAACCCCATAGATCTTTATTCCAGTGAACACAACTGGCCCCGGCTACCTCTTTCCTTTGGTGTCTATATTCATTAGACTGCTTTGAAGCCTCCTCAACTGAAGCCGATCCGATTCTAATTGCACCCTCATTTCAAATTCAAAATGCCTACGATGCCCCTTGCTGGCTCTGAAATAGATAAGACCGGCGTAATTGCCTAATCCCGAAGACCCCGATTGGAAATCTAGCTATATCGCACTCGAATTAGCCAAACAACATTCCAAAGTGGCTTTTCAGCCCTTGCCTACAAAATAGCCTAAGGGGACCCCTAAGGTATGCATACAATCTCTCCCAAAATGCTCCCTCTCTTATGTTCTCCTGAGATTTGATTTGAGTATCGGAGGATCTCCGTCGGAGCCAACTCCGGTCAAGACTAATCTTACAGGTCGCTTTTTCAGGAGGATGCGCCACCGCTCCAGCTATTCAGATCGAGAGCTAGATTTTAGCAGTAATAGATAGGTGCTAGAGGAAGGATTTTGATTCGATTTCAAGAAGGAGTAGAGGATCAAGACCATGGCCCCATGCAGAGCATCTTCTCGATGACCCAACGCCACCACTTCTTGACTAGCAGAGAACACAGCCAACCACCAGGCCCAGGTGCAACTATCCAAGATCCCTCAGTCACCTCGATAGTCGGTGGTGGCTGTCAGTATGGAATAGTTCAACTTGCTATTTCAGCGGGTGTAGAACTTGACCATTGTCATCTAGATGATGCAACAGATTAATGCCTCACTGGTGGCAGCAGCAATGTAGCGACCAACACTACATCGATGGTGGAGCAGCAACTAGCCAATCCTATGCAACAATCCACACCACCATCGTAGGAGCGACTGCATATCCCCCTGTAGAGCCCTGAGCGGGGAGGTAGACTCGCCATAGCCAGTCCCGAAGCCCGGAGTAGAGAAAGTGGTGATCTCTGAGTCCCTATTCTAGATAGGACTTAACCTTTGGCCAACAATCTCCTCTGTAATGTTTGAAGGATTGCACTGTCCGAGATACGGATATCAACCGCAAACTTCAGAAGATGAATGAGTAGATTGAAGCAATCCATAATCAGACTCTAATGCAGGATGAGGGATATAGCACTAATCCATCATTCAACATCCAAATCATGTAAGAGCCACTCTCCAGCAACTTCGAGATGCCATAGTTGGAGAGTTACCTCGAGATTATCGATCCCGTGGACCATCTAGAAGGCTTTAAAATTGTGATGCTCCTTCATGGAGCTATCGATGCTGCCATTGCCAAGCTTTTCCATCTATCTTAAAGGGCATAGCTTGACATTAGTATTCAAACCTGAAGCCACAGACGATTGACTCATTTGACCAAATGAGTCATTTGTTCATCGATCACTTCGTCAGCAGTAGGAGGCAGTGGAAAGGATCGGACTCTCTGATCAACATCAAGCAGAAGGAGGCAGAGTTAATTCGATCCTACCTCAATCACTTCAACACGACTGTATTGGAGGTTTGCGATCTAGATAAATCGATCACCATAACCATCCTGAAGGGCGGACTTCTGAAGAATAGTCTTTGATATTCTTTAGAGAAGACCTTTCCTCATGACTTCACTAATATGTTGGCTTAGGCAGAGAAGTATATGCGAGCTAATGAAGCATTCGAAGATGCACCTTCGGTAGATGTGCTGACCAAAGAGAAGAAGAAAGAAGAGGAGATGAGTCTCCACCAAGGAATCAGCCACAATCTCCCTCTTTACCTAGATGTCAGAGGTCCCGAACTCCCCACGGAACCATCAACAAAAGAATTCCTTCACAGGAGAGCAACATGTGTCTCCACCTAAGAGGATCACAAACTACACGCCACGGAACACTGCCCGAACCTATGTTGATGGAGATTAGGGATCAGATCCCTTGGGTAGGAAAGTTGTGGTCCCATCCAGATCGATGCAATCCTAACAAGTACCGTCTCTACCACCACGACTATGACCACAACATTGAAGACTGTATCTAACTTTGGGATGAAATCGAGGTGCTTATTTGGTACAGGCCTTTGGATCAATTCATTAGGCATTGGCAGGAGAAGTCGAAAGAATGGTGTAGGTCGCCTCACCCATTAGATTAGCGGCAAGGAGAACCCTTCAGAGATCGACATCCTATCAGAGTAATAAACACAATAATTGGGGGACACCAAAGTCGAGCAGAGAAGTTAGCTGAACCTACTAAGAAGCAGAAACTAAAAATCGGTTACCTTCATTGAAGAAGATGCTCTAGGAGTTTAGTTCCCATATAATGATGCGGTAGTTGTATCTCTAAATATTGCAAACTATGATATATGTCGTATTTTGATTGATAATGAAAGTTTAGCAGATGTATTTTGATTGATAATAGAAGTAGAAAATTGAAGAATCCATTATCTTCATTGAAGAAGATACTCTAGGAGTTCAATTTCCGTATAATGCTACGATGGTTGTATCCTAAATATTGCAAACTATGATGTACGTTGCATTTTGATTGATAACAAAAGTTTGATAGATGTGTTATTTTATGATGCTTTCTTCCAAATGAGCATTCCTCCTAAGTGGTTAGGTCAACTGGACGATCTCTTATGAGATTTACTAGAGATGTAGTACTCATTGAAGGAGTCATTACTCTTTCCACAGTAGTGGGATGATCTCCCCGGATGATCTAAAGCTCAGGTTGATTTTTTGGTGGTTCAGACACCATCGATCTATAACGGCATCCTCAGACACCTAGGACTCAATATATTTCGAGCTATGGTGTCTACCTATCACTTGAAGATGAAGTTTTCAATTGAGTTCAGAGTTGGCAAAGTCAGAGAAGATCAAGCCCTGGCGCGATAGTGCTGCACCATCGCACTTCATGGTTTAGAGTCCTCAGAAGCCTATCTAGTTGATGGACTAGATACTTGATATGAGCTATCCAAAGAACATGAAAAGCTAGTAGAGGATCTGGAGACAATCCCACTAAATGATGGCAACAAGGAGCATACTATCCCGATCGGGTCGAACCTCGATCAAGTAACTAAAAAATGTCCTGTGTCTCTTTTGTAGGAAAATGTGGATGTATTCGTCTAGACCCTAGCTGATACGCTAGGCATCGATTCAGAGGTGATGACGTATTGGCTAAGCATTAATCCAAACTATCAGCCCATCAAGTAGAAGAAAAGAAGCTTCGCTCCTGAATGACAGAAGGCGATAATTGAAGAGGTGGATAAATTACTCGATGCAGGCTTTATTCGAAAAGTAACCTATTTAAGCTAGATTGCGAATGTGGTCCTACTAAAAAAGGCAAATAGCAAGTGGCGAATCTGTATCAACTTCACCAACCTCAATAAAGCATGTTTGAAGGATAGGTACCCCCTATCTTCGATCGATCAGCTGGTGTGTTGGAATTCGTATGTAAGGGCATA
>KE505542.1:148272-159362 GCA_000441515.1 Elaeis oleifera
GTTCTTCTTCTCTTTGGATCCCTACACTTCTCTTAATTTTTTTTATTTTTTACTTAATTTTTTATTTTTTTTGCTTATTCTCTTGTTTCTGGACCCCTTATTTATAGGTGAATTTTTTTCTTTTTTTTGATAGAAAATAGAGTCCCAAAAGCCTTCAAATTTGTGTCTATCTTGCATCCTCAATTTTTGATCGTCAGATCTCACATCAATGCTCCAGATCAGCCCAAAAATTATTGTTCATCTCGCTATGATGGTCGGCATCATTGTGGACCATTGGATCTTTCATCGAATCAAAGCATGGCCATTGGATCGTGCAAATCAGCTTCAGTTCTCCTACCGGCAATGACTAGGACTGTCCGATTCTGTGCAAAATGCCTCTCAGCCATTTGATAGCGTGCAGAAGCCAACCATCACCCGTACATCATGATAAAAACTAGTGGCTCCTATTCCTGTTCACCGCCCAAGAACCCGACATTGTGTGGCCAATGGATCGAGTTGTGAGTCACGCCCTGTTCTATGGACCGCTCGTGAATTGAGCGATTGGTCCACCATGCATCGAAGGTCATTTTAATTAAGTTTTGGGTGATTTTGCTTGATTTTGGTCCTGTTTTGCTCCAATTTTGTGCCCGTCGGATAGGAAAAATATAACTTAAATTTTTTATTAAATTTTTAATGAGTGTAAATTTATTTTAATGTTTAGATTGATCAATTAGCTTGATATCTATTTTTTCATAAATATGCTCTAATTTTATTTTTTAAATTTATTTATTTTTACAAAAAATCTAATTTATTTATGAAATTAAGATTTTTAGGAGATGTTAGCATCATTAATTATCTAAAATACTTAAAATAAATATACACATATATGACTTATCACACCTCCAAACTTACTCATTGCTAGTTCTTTAGCAATGCAATAAAAGTATCACCATGTTTCATTAAGATCCTCCTTTACAAAAGTAGATCTAGAATTAAAATCAAAAAATTTAGCAAGTATTTACTAAATAAGTATTGAGTTTTAGAAGTAAATTTCATAGTCAGTACAATCAGAAACTTTCTTAAAATACATCTAAAGATCTACAGCACATGTTTGTGATGACTAATTTAGTATTTGGATGCTACTTATGAAGGATAAATATTTCTTCTCTTATTACCTATTTTGGTTAATTTTCTATACACCTCCAAATTAAACTCATGAATTAAGATAGCTTTCACACTACCTTTCTCTTTTTTTTAGTGCTGAGCATCTTGGCCTTTCCTCCACCGTTTGATGTGAACCTCTACACTTGACTTAGGTGCAGAGATCCGGTTACTAAGTTTAGGATAATCTATATATACTCTGTATTTTATACTTTTATTTTAAACAGATAGCTCTTTCCTTAAATTTAAGTTTCTTTAATTGGGGTGTATATTAATTATCAATTTTAAGTGATAATTGAATCTTCAGTTGGCTTTACAGTCAACACCTACTTTCCTTATCAGTGTGTATATATAATTAAAAGTGCTGATAGCCTTTAAGTGACATAAGTAGGCTACTAAAAGTCTGACTAACTAGTCTACTTCTTGACTCACTACAATCATTAGCAAATACTTTCTAACTTTATCATTTTTTTTTCTAGTCTATTTTGCTTAGGATTTTTTCTTGGCATATGATTTATTCAAAAGAAAAGTTTTCTTTAAAGTTCAAAAGATTTTTGCAAAGAGTTTTCCAAAATACTTTCAATTTTTTTTAAAAAATTTTAAAAATTTCCTACCTCCAACTTAAATACCATTGTTCCTAATGGTATAAATAAATTAAAAAAATAAATTCAAACCATGAGAATGAAATAAAAGGTATAGGGAGAGAAATAATCGAAGAAAAAGAGCTCATCATCAATAAAAAGGCTGTAATTTTTTAAAATAAAAAATAAATATTAAGTTGCCTCCCAACAAGTGCTAAATTTATCGTCTTCAGTCAGATACAAGTTAGGTTTCTAAAAAATAAAAAAAGATGAATATAAATACAAAGATCTGGGTTGTCTTTCAGGAGTACTAAGTTTATCGTCTTCAGCCAGACACAATGTAGCTCAGTGTAGTGTGGGTCTGTTAATGCTACTTGATCAATAGTTTGATTTAGTGATATCTCTTCAATATAAAGTTTCAATCTTTAACCATTTATCTTAAAAAAATTTAGATTTAGGATCATAAAGTTTGATTGCACCATGTAAGAATACTTGATTTACTATATAAGGTCCATCCCATTTAGATCTTAATTTTTTGGAAACAATTTTAGTCTTGAATTAAATAACTAGACTTGTTGATTTGGTTTGAAATTTTTTTTGAATATGTTTATCATGAAAGGCTTTCATTTTCTCTTTATAAATCTATAAATTTTCATAAGCCTCTCATCTCAATTCATCTAATTCACTCAGTTGCAATATCTGTTTGGAACCAACTTGTTTCAAATCAAAATTCAGTTACTTGATTGTCCAATATATTTTATGTTCAAGTTCTACTGGAAGATGACATGTTTTTTCATAGATCATTCTATAAGGAGACATTCCAATAGAATTTTTAAAAGCTATCCTATAGGCCTATATTGCATCATCTAATCGATCTGATCAATCTTTGTAATTGGATCTAATAGTCTTTTGTAGGATTTTCTTGATCTTCCTATTGGATACTTCTACTTGACCACTTATTTATGGATAGTACGGTGTAGTTATCTTAAGTGTGACTCCATATTTTCATAGTAGTGTTCAGAATTGGTAGTTTGTGAAGTGGATACCTCCATCGCTAATGATAACACATGAAAATCTGAACTTAAAAAGATATTCTTTTGAATAAATTTTATGACTACCTTATGATCATTGGTTCGTGTTGCCATTGCCTCAATTCATTTAGAAACATAATTGACGGCCACCAAAATGTATTCAAAATCATTGGAAGGTGGAAAGGTCTCATGAAATTAATTCTCCAAGCATTAAAAATTTTAACTACGAAGATGGAGTTCAAAGGCATCATATCTTTCTTTGAAATATTTCCTAAAGTTTGATATCTAAGACATTCTTGGCCAAAAGTATAAGCATCCTTAAACAGTGTGGGCTAGTAAAACTATTTTGCAATATTTTGGCCACAGTTTTCATCCAGAAAAAAATCCTCCACAAGCAAGAGTGTGACAAAATTGTAAGATACTCAATTGTTTAGATTCAGAAACACACCTACGAATGATTTGATCAGCACAAATTCAAAAAAATTAAGATCTTTTCAAAATAATACTTGATTTGAGTAAAAAATCGATTATTTTTATTCTTAGATCAATCATCAAAATTTGTCCAACTACTAAGTAATTAACAATATCTGCAAACCAAGGAGCCTTTGTATGTGAAACTGCTAGAAGTTGCTCATTCGAAAAAGATTCTCCAATTGATGTAGCTTCACAATCTTCAACTAGGATCTTAGATAGGTGGTCTGCTATAATATTTTTAGATCTTTCTTAGCTTAAATTTTAATATTAAATTTTTATAGCAGTAAGATCCATTTAATCAATCATGATTTAGCATCTTTCTTTGAGAATAGATATCTTAAAGCCACATGATCTGAATAAATCATGATTTTTGATCCTAACAAGTATGATCGAAACTTCTCTAAGACAAATACTATAGCTAATAACTCTTTTTCAGTTGTGGTATAATTCATTTAAGCTTCATTCAGAGTTCTGCTGGCATAATAAATCGCTACAGAATATTTATTACCCTTTGGCCCAAGACAGCTCCTATAGCAAAATCTGAAGCATTGCACATGATCTCAAAAGATAGTGACCAGTCTGGAGGTTGGATGATTGGGGCTTTGGTCACAGCTTCTCTTAGGAACTCATAAGATTTAAGACATTCTTTATCAAATTAAAAGAACATCCTTAGCAAGCAGATTACACAAAGGACGAGATATTTTAAAAAATCTTTCATGAAGCGACAGTAGAATCCTACATGGCCAAGAAAAGATTGGATTTATTTGACAGAAGTGAGTAGAGGAAGTTTATAAATCAGTTCAACCTTTGCTCTATCAACCTCAATCCCTCTCTTTGACATAATGTGCCCTAAGATGATCTCCTCTTAAATCATGAAATGGCTCTTCTCTGAGCTTAAAATTGGATTGGCTTCAATGCATCATTTTAACATTCTTTTCAAATTATTGAGACCACTCTCAAAGAATTCTCCAAAAATTAAAAATCATCTATGAAAATCTCTAAGAAATCTCTTATCATATCCGAAAATATTGACATTATGCATATTTGAAAGGTCGCGGGTGCATTACACAGTCCAAAAGGTATTTATGAAAAGCAAAGGTTCCGTAGGGGCATGCGAAGGTGGTCTTTTTCTGATCTCCTGAGGTAGATTGCTACCTGATTGTATCCTGAGAATCCATCTAAAAAGTAAAATATTATTGGCTAACTAGTCTTTTCAGGATTTGGTCAATAAAGGGTAAGAAAAATGATCTTTACGGGTGGCTGTTAGGATATGCGTCCTAAAGTCAATCGTTGGACGATTGTGTTCTTTGTAATTTATATATAAATTATAAATTAATAAAAATTATTTAACATTATTCATCACAAAGTATACATCTTCCTTGGTAGAACTCATGTGTTGTGATAAAATCCTTAAAACTATATGATAATCGATAAAGGAGGATTTATCGAATATTTTTTAAACATGTTTGTGATCAAATGATACGTCATTAAAGGATGATGATATTTTATCGAGTATAGGTCATTGTGTGCTATATAAGTTGGTTGTCCTCTTAACCAAAGAGTATGGAGATACTGGTATGACATACAAGTGAGATATAAGAGTATATCGTCATTGTACAAGTGACTCACCGTTGGAGTGCTTTGCTATTAAGAGCAGCTCGTGAAGAATATAGATATAAATATCCCTCTGATCTGAGATCATCATGGTGACTTACAAGTAATTCACTGTGCTTTGGTACCAGACTATCTGAATTTCTAATTCAGTGATGGAACGTTTCTGAGCACAGTCAAGTCTTGTGGTAGTCGGTGTGTGGATCAAGATGGGATTGACCCCTCTGTATTTGAGGAGTTGATGCATCACTGTATTTAATTGAGTAAAACTCAATCGGGGCAATCATATGATAGATTATAGGATTTGAAAAGACTGAAATACAATATGGATGACTAATCTCGGGTTGATAGTTAAATCTTAGGTCATCTTGAGCATTCAGAGTCAAAAAGATGAATTATGCGGTAACTATATTTCATAGTTCTTAAATATTATCTTACAAATATTTGATCTATTTGGACATCGAGAGCTATTACTAGATGATAACTTTGATTAGTATAGAAAACAGTTTTCTATGCTACTAGCTTAGTGTTCGAATCTATGGAGTCACGCATAAAGTCAGACAAAGTAGGAAAGAATTGATCCAAATCTATAAATTTAATTTAGAAGTATGTGACTTGACTGAATAAATAAATTAGCTTAATTGAGAATTAAGTTAGAGATCATACGGAATTAAACAAGTTGACTATGTCTAGCTAGCACTAGACATGAGATTTAGGTATAATTTCGAAGATGATAATGATCTGATCAATGATCCAATGGATTTATAAGAGAGTCAATTTATATCCTAATTAATTTTAGATTAGATCTGATTTAATTAAGAATTAATTGGATTAAAAATCTAAGTTAAACTTGGATCGAAATCCTAATTGGATTAGGATTAACTGGCTTTTCGAATCTAGTTCGAATCGGATCCAAAATGAGTCAATTCTGAGCCCATTTGGTTTAGAACCAAGAGTCCCATGAACCAGAGACTCTCTCTTATATATTGGCTGATCAAAGGAAGGAGCGCTGGTTTTTTTCTGCCCAAGAGGAGGACGCACGTGAAGGGATCTCATGTGAGTAGATGTGGCACTCTCCCTTTTCTTTCTTATCTGGTTCCCTAGTTGGATAAGGTTATAACTAATTCAATTTGGATTGAATTACATGTCCTAAATTGGTTAGGACTTGATCAGATATATGAGGCGTCATGTATAAAAGGAGGAAATAACCACACGATGAAAAGGGAAGAGGTTGGTGTGGCAAACAAAAAAAGGCTTCCCTTTTTTCATGGCATGTGGAGTCTCCCATGTGATGGCATGAAGACTCCCTATTCGGGCACCTCCCTTGCTATGAGATGAGATCTCATCCCTCCCTTATTTTCTTCTGAAGATTGATGCGCAGGGCCTCATCCCTCTTTCCTACAGAGCCTGATGTGTGCGCGAAGTAGTGGGCCGTGCTTTCAGGTCTCGCGAGGTATTGGATTGGAGAATCTCCTAAAAATTTTATTTTTTATTCTACTGCATTTCACATAAAAAAAAATATTATGATAGTAAATTATAAAAAATTTTTTAGATGCACCCTGACCATCCGATCGAATCAGATGAATATTCCCTTCAACTGGTATCAGTGCCAAGCTGATATATAGATGCATAGATTAATTTTTTTAATATGTATGTATATGATATATGATAAGATTTTTATATTAGACATTAAGTCTGATTTAGACCTATTAATATAAAATTTATGATCTGATTTTGATCAAGATTTCTAGAATTAAATTAATGGTTGATTGAAGGTTGTTATAAATCTGTTATAACATAATTTCTTAATATAGATTTTATTAAATAACAATCAAATTAAATTATTTAATAAATTTTATGATATTATTTTAGATTGAAAGTTAGACTTAATCAAGATCTGAATTGAATCTATTTTGATAGATTTTTAGATCTGATTTTAAGCAAAACTCTATACAACATCAAATTGGATCTAACCAGAATTTTAATTTTCATGCATTCATATGTATGTTTGAATTATTTTTTTAAGTGATTCAAATTTAAAATTAATATTTATATACTATATAAAAGTAGACTCGGACCTAAAATTAATTTACAACATCATATGATGATGTGATCCAATTAGATTAGATGCATGATATATATGATATGATCATATTCATATGTGTGCATGCTTGATTTTTGTTATTGCATGGATAGATGTAATTAATTTAAAATTAGATTTCTAATCTTAGTAGCTCAGTATTCAAATTGAGATGATGACCAAGCCGTCCGATCATAAGAGGAAGTAGGGATTGAGTCCCTCTCTTATCCATTCGATGGGTTCTCTTATGACATGTAGGAGTGCCACTGTGATCAAGTCTCATGAAAAAAATAATAAAAAATTTTAAATTATTTAATCATGAATATATTTAGATTAGATCTAAAGTGATTCATGATTCGTTACAATTTTAATGAGATAAATTTAGATATAAAATTATTTAAGATCCGAATCGTATGTTACATATAATGTTACTTGAATTGATCTGAATATTGCTATGATACATGTGATGTATGTATGAGATTTAGATCAAATTGATATATATTTAATTGTTAAATATAGATCTAAAAATTAGATTTTAACATCTGAATTGCATGTTGTATAAGATGTAATTAGTAGTGATCTAAAAATACTCATGATACATGTGATGTATATATGAAGTTTAGATTATATTTATATATATTTAATTGTTAAATATAGATATAAAATTAATTTCATGATATAGAACATATGGTATGCTTTACATAAAACTTTGGTGAAATAGTTCTACAAACTGAAACACATATTTTACATATTTAATTTGGACTTAAGTAATCTAGATTTAAGAATTAAAGATGCTAAAATACTTCATAAACCATTTGGGCTGTGGGTTAGTTTAGATCAGGTCTTCTAACTGGGTTAGATCTAGGGTTAGAATAAATATGGACTAATTAGAGAAATTAATTAAATCTAATCAAGAGTTGAATTAGATTAGATCAGAATTTTCTAAATCAATCTCAATAGTTATAGCTTGATCAAGTTCATATTTTGACCATACCAAATGGACCGGATCATGGCTCAATGGTTTAGCCCATGTCTTTGGTTGATCGAATCAAACTAATCGATCAATTGGTGTCTAAGATAAGTTTGATAATATTGCTTGATAATATGATCGATGATTTTAATTGGCAGTCCGCTTATCTGGTCATTTCAATGGGGTCTAAGGCAAGCCGAGGCAAATCCTCCCATCAATCTCACTTATCTGACCAATTTGATAGATTATATTTTGATTAGATCACTAATTAATTCGAGCTAACTCATGCTATTAAGATAATAAGTGTGATTGATTTAGGTGTCTCTTGATCAGGCTTGTCTCTAGTCCAATTCAATGACTTGATGAAGTCAGTGGGAGGACTTTTGATTGGTGGTCTATGTCTTCTTCCATTCTTAAATCATAAAATCAATTCGACTGATTTAGGTACATTTGGACCAGCTTGTCTCTAATACTCTTCTTGATTTGGTGAAGTTAGTGAGAGGATTTAGACTCATCAGTCCAAGAGACCAGCTTGTCTAGTCCTTTCATGACTTGGTGAAGTCAGTGAGAGGATTTATGACTCGTCGATCAATTATTTATCAAATCATTAATCAAATTTTCTAAATTATTAGATCCATAAAATGAGCTAGTTATGAAGATAACTAGATCATAGCCTCCCATTAAGGTGGGTGATAATAGTTTCAATAGTCTAGATAAGTATTGCAGACCCATAGGCCTAGTGTTTATTTGGATATTAAAATTATCATTCATTATATGATAACTCGATCGTGTCTCTCTGATGGATGGTCAGATTGGCTGACTATAGTCGGGCCTGATCATTTGTTGGTTAGATGGGCTGAGTATGGTCATGTTAATGGTTGGATCTAATCAGAATTTTCAGTGGAGGCCCTAGCCTACTGAAATGAAACCTAAGGAAAATTAATTACTAGAAGTTGTTTAAAAAAATAATTGATTAAGAACCTACCCATAGATGTACATGGGTTGATTGGCCATAGTCGGGCTCATGTGTAGTTTGTGTGGATTTCAGTACTCGCTAAGGAATTAAGGTAATTTTTTGAATTGAAGGTAGAAGCTACCAATTCATATAAAATAGTGGGAAGATCTTTAGACTAAAGTCTAAATCTTTAAAATTAAATAATTTATATAATAATATGTCTTAATATTTTTCTTTCAGTGATGGCTAGTAATTTATCGCTCTGCTCACTGTTGGACAGTGACAAGCTTATAAGACCAAATCTCGATAACTAATATCGAAAGTCGAGAATAGTTCTCGAATATGAAAAGATCCTATATGTGATTATGGATCCAACACCTAAAGTACCATCTCCCAATGCTGATGTGACAGTTAGAAGATACTTATTAGAAGTGGCTCAATGACTGTATGATAGTACGTTACATAATAGGGGCTGCTATGAGTGACAAATTTAGTTGTAAATTTGATGATGCTCCGATGAAAGAGATGCTTCAAATATTGAATAATTTTTTAGCATGCTTGAGGATTTGTCTTCAACAGGACATCGTTCCTCTGAGAGAGGGAAGATAAGTACAGTGTAGTGGTATCGTATTAGGACTTCGAAGCCCAATCAAACTAATCAGTCTAAGGTAGGCCAGAGTCAGGAAGAATGCTTCTTTTGTAAGAAGCTAAGATACTGAAAGAGGAATTGTCCTCTATATCTAGCTTTTTTTGATCTAAATAAGCTTAGGAAGAGAAATCAGTAAATGATTGTTAGACAAGGTACTTATATGATAATATCTTTTAATTTCTCTCTGATACCACTATCTGGATATTGATACCGAAAGTCTGATTCATATTTGTAAATCATTGCAGAAACTTCAGATTAATTAAAATTTGAGAAGAACAAATGATTCTTGAATATTGGAGATAGAAGAGCTGTTCCAGTTCTAGCTATAAGAAACTTCGGCTAATTCTCAATTCAAATGTCATTGTTTTAGATGATTGTCATTATTATCCATCTTTCCTTATGAATATTATTTTCATAGGCCTTTTTGGTCAAGGATGGTCATAATTTTTTAATAAAAAAATTTATGTGATATCATTATGAATGGTGTCACTATTATGTATGGACAATTGAAATATGACATCACAGTCTGTTAGTATAATGTACATATTAAACAAACATTCTAAAATAGATAATATCATAGATGCCTATCTTTGGCATTGTAGGCTTGGTCATATAAATGAGAATAGGATAACAGATCAACTAAAGAAAAATTTTCGAGATTAATAATTGTGAATCATTGCTATCCTGTGAGTCCTATCTTCTTGTAAGATGATCAAGTCACCCTTTATTGGAAAAGGTGAACGAGAATGTGATGTTTAGGTTTAGTGCATACTGATGTATGTGGACCTATAAACATAGGCGCTAGAGGAGGATACTATTACTTCATTATATTTACTGATGATCTATCGAGGTATGGGTACGTCTACCATATGAAGCACAAATTTGAATCATTTGAAATATTCAAATGATTTCATAATGAAGTAGAAAAATAAACTGAGAAGAGTATTAGAATCTTTGGTATGATCAAAAAGGTGAATTTCTTTCAGTGAATTTTGATATATCTAGAAGAGAATAGGATTCTCTCGTAATGGGTACCTCCTGAGAGAAGAAATTGAATTCTATTAGATATGGTTCCATCCATGATGGGATTTGCGAGTTTGTCGATCTCTTTTGGGGTTATGCCCTTGAGACTGCTTGTTATATTTTGAATAATATTTCAAGTAAATCAATTGTTGGGTTCCAGTCATGTAGTGAAATGTGAATTTAAAATTTTAAACATGCATATTGAAAGCTTTAATAATTAAAACTGTCGAACCGAAATTCAAACCTTAGAATCACCTTGTAGATGTTGAACAAAACAAAATCAAGCATGCAAAGAGATAGAAACTTATATTTCTTCAATGAGCAGTATGATAAGAAGGTGATCTCCATGAGATTCCAAAATAGAAGCTTTCCAATGATGATCCATACCAAAATTGATCAAGTCCTTCCTAATCAGTGCACTGCCGCAGCTTGTTTTCACAAGAACATTGTCAGCTTCGAACTTGAAGAATGATCGCACCAACATCCAATTGCCTTCGATTTCACCACTAGGATCATGCCAAGAGAATTATCTCCAGAAGTCTCACAACTTAGGATTTGATTTGCACTCTAACATAT
>KE505542.1:159382-186364 GCA_000441515.1 Elaeis oleifera
TTTTTTCCTTCCCTAATTTTTTTTTTCCTCAGATTTTTTTCAAATTTTTTCTCTCTTATCACACACTAAAAGCCTTTGATTTTTCACCAAATTCATCCCTTATACCATATGAGATGCCCCATATAAATAGATAAGGAAGGGACGTTAAGAAGACCCAAGGGGCGCCAACTCTTGGCGCTCCACTTCTTCATACGGAGAATTAATTCTTTGATGTAATAAGTAGTGCAGAAGAAGCTTCACACAGAAGGAGTCTTCCTCTTCTATACCCCATAATTTTCTTATTAAATTTTGGCATGTGATAATTAACGAAACAGAAGAAATCGATGAGATGGTTAAGAGTCTTAATTTTTTGGCATGAAACTTGAGTAGCATGGAGGTCTCCTTCCACACTTGAAACTCTTTCAAGTTGGATAAGAGTTCAATTAAAATAGACCCAATCCAATCAGGTCAAAGGCAACAGGTTCAGTTTAGCGCAAACACTTTGAACTTAACCTAATTAGAAACTTCGGTTAACACAATGTGCTAGCATATTAAATTAACTCCTAAGATTTAGATTAAATTCTAATTAAATTAGATCAAGATCAAATTTCAAAGTGTGTGACGTATTGGGTTCTCAATCTAGCCAGCAGTGGATACAGACTCTTGACCTAATCCTAATTCGATCAGATTAGGTCAGCTCAAGAGTCTCAATTAATTAGGACTCTTTTAATTAATTTTAATTAATTTTTTTAATTCTGATAAATTTACAAGTCAAGATTGACATCTAGTAATATGTCATGACTATCCGAAAGAAATAAAATTTGATAGAATTATCAAATATCCTTCAGTAGTAAGTTACTGTATAATTCGATCCTTTAGTCAAACAACATCTCAGATGAGCTGTGGATATAGAATCATGTCAAACCCAATTACTTATCTAAATGTATCTCGATCAAAAGATGATGATTCAGTTGATGATATATTAAAAATTTTTTTCTAATTATCATCCTGTTTTGACTAAAAACTTCCAGAATCATCAACTTATGAGATCACATAGAATATTCGCTCTCCTTATTAGGAGTGGCTGATCTCTTATTGATCACTCACAACCTCCATGCACACTCCTCCACATCCAGAACACCCCATATAAGGATCAGAGAATCAAGTTAGAAAGTGAACCAAAATATGAACTCATATACAAAAGATACTATAGGGATCTCAGGTCAAAAAGATCACTTACACAACTCTCACTAGAGAATCATCAGCTGACATATAAAAAAACTCCATCACATATTCTCTTGTAGGTTTATTCAGTGAATTCATTCTCTAATAAGTACCCAGATCCTTGTATTAGTATCACCACATAAGAGGTTGTGAGATCAACCACTCTCATCACTAAGCATATATAGGACATGCCAGGCTTACCGATATCATTGATCTCCGACTTAATGAACCAATGATTGAAATATTTAGGTCATGGCTATCAAAGATTTAGGTCTCATTGACATGACTCATCACGGCCTAAAACTATTGCCCAGACCTATGGGGTTCATTATAATCTTAAAAATAATAATAAGATGCAGTATATAATGAATCGAGAAGCTTATTTGTTAAATAACAATATCAATTACATGAGTTTAGAAGATAAATTATAAAAAATATCCGATCGTATCTCATATGCGATTGGCTTGTAGGGCATTATTATTTCAATCTCTCACTTGCACTAAAATCAATCATCTCTATACTTGATGCCTATACAATCGAGGTGACGGTCAAACTGCTGCAATGACAAGGTCTTAGTGAATGGGTCTGCTATATTGTTCTTAGTATCAACTCACTCTACGATCACATCGCATCTTTCGATTATCTTCCGAATGAGGTGGAACCATTTTAAGATGTACTTGGACTTATGATGAGACCTCGATTCCTTGGCTTGAGTAACTACCCCAGTATTGTCACAATAAAGGGGCACTAGTTGTTTAATCCCTAGAACCATACCTAATTCTGAGATGAACTTCTTCATCCAGACGGCTTTCTTAGCAACCTCACTAGCAGCAATGTACCCAGCCTCAGTGATTGAGTCAGCAACAGTTTGCTATTTGAAACTCTTCCAACTTACTGCTCTACCATATAGGATGAACACATATCCAGATATAGATTTGCTATCATCCGAATCAGATTGAAAACTAGAGTTAGTATAACCTTTCAGTTTTAAATTAGATCCACCATATATGAGAAAAACATCTCTAGTCCTTCTCAAGTACTTGAGTATGTTTTTAATAGCTTTTCAATTATCTTTCCCAGGATCTACTTGAAATTTGCTTACAATGCCCAAGGCATAAGCCACATCAGGCTTGGTATACAGCATAGCATATATTATTGATCCTACAGTCGAAGCATAAGGAGTAGAACTCATTCTATTTCTCTTTCTAGGGGTCTTCGGAGACATCTTCTTAGAGAGTTGTATGTCATGACCCATGGGCAAGTAATCTCTTTTACTTTCCTCCATGTTGAACCTTTTCAACACAAGGTCTATGTACCTAGACTGGGATAAGCCAAGCAGCTTTTTTGATCGATCCCTATAGATCTTTATACCAAGTATATAGGATGCTTCACCCAAGTCTTTCATGAAAAGCTTTTATGATAGCCATATCTTGACCGATTGTAACATAGAGATATTGATGTGTCTTAAATTTACCGCAAGCATATGGTGTGCAATGTAGCATGTCCGATGAGTACGGATCGATCTCATGAGAAATTGAGTTTTAAACTATTTTAAATACTTGCTCAGACGAGTTTTAAAGAAAAAGAAAGAGATTGTTTATTGAATTATGAACTACCAAAGCAGTAAACTAATCAATTATAAAGGTAAATTATCTAAAAGATCTAGGGCTCTTGAATCTACTAGACCAATGAATTAGAGAGCCTTCCTATGATTTCTCTTATAATGTCCCTTGATCAAGGTGTAAAACATGAACAAGCATAGATCATGAAGAGATTTAACTCAACTATGATCCATCAAGTATTTATCCTAATTAAGAGACTCTTCCTTTTTCACTTCTCTTGTGTTGTCCAAGTATAGGCTATGAAGGGATTCTGACCCAACTATAATCCATCAAGATTTTTATAAGAAAAGAGAAGAAATGGTTTAAAAATTATGAGCCTTCTACCGATCATCCACTCTTGCACCGAATCAAGTATGGACTATGAAGGGATTCTGACCCAATGATAGCCCATCAAGTCTCTTAATGAGAGAGATGAAGGGAGAAGGACTCTAAAAATTAAAAGCTCGAAAAGAGATGTTCAATGGAGCAGGCTTCTATTCATGATCTAGCTTTATCGCAAACCCCAGAGGGATTGTTTAGCCAGACATAGTTGATTTGAAGTTCGAAAAAAAATTAAATAAAATCTAATTCTACTTGCTGGAATTTAATTTATGAAATTAAAATTATAGAATTAAAGATGTAAAATTTAACTATCCTATTGTAAAATTAAATTATAAAAATTAAATAGAAAGAGAACAACTAATTTATTACTGAATAAAATTTTAATACAAAAATTTTCAACTCTTAAGCCATTAACAAGTCTTGGAGTTTGAATAGAAAATAAATAAAATTTCTTACAGAACTAGACTTCTCTCGTGTGTTGGAAGGATGGAAGAAAGTGAAAATAAGGTGGCTAAAAAGTTTTAAGATGGGTATGTCTGCCTGTCACACAGACTCCCTATAAGAATTATGGAGTGGAGAGAGATATCTCAATAAGAAGGTGTAGAGGCCTTTTTATAGGTGTAGGTAGGGAGGAAATTTTTATTCTTTTAGATGTGGGATTAAAGGAAGAACTCTTTTGATTTTAATACCCCTCCCCTCTGTCTCGATTAGCGACCCTAGCGAGATCCAATCTCAAGCTTGTGTACGCCGCCTCCTCGCATTGCTTGCGTGCCATCAAACTCTTGTTGCCGAATTTGAATCGCTCCTGTGTTCTCGCACCACCAAGGTTAGCTTCCGTGTACACGCTAAGCCCAAATTCTATCTCCACGCTCGCGTGCCAAAACTCGCCCAAAGTCTGCTCTTAAGCCCATTTGAATCCAAATTTTGTTTGTTTCAAAAACCCCTCAGGTGTCCTATCTTTGATTTGAATCCCATTGATCCCGCTAGAACCCTCTGTGAGCCATGTGAAAAATACTGTAGCATTTCACGGCTCATCAACTTTTCTATGGACCAAGTGGTCTATGGTGGACCACCAACTTGCGTATTGGATCGGATTGACTTTCGACTTTGAATTTAAATCCATTTTAACTCTATTTTTTATCTCGTTTGATCCCTCTAAGCCTATAGATCGAGCTCTTCATGTTGGTACAATTTTTTTCTATAAAATATACAAAGAAGTATCAATTTTAAAAGAATAAAAATAATTTGATCCATAAATTAATACTTCTATGGGTAAATTTATACACCTATCATATATCATTCTCAATGAGCAGTATGTCATCCACATACAAGATCAAGAAGACAATAGCATCCTCACTAGTCTTCTTGTACACATAAGGTTCATCCATATTTTTGATAAAGCTAAACGATTTGACTGTCTCATCAAAATGGATGTTTCAACTCTTCGATGCTTGCTTTAATCCATAAATAGATCTATTCAGCTTGCATACTTGATTTGCTCTCCCATTTAAGATAAATCCCTCTAGCTGAGTCATATAGACTTCTTCCTCAAGATTTTTATTATGGAAGGCAGTCTTGAAATCCATCTGTCAGATCTCGTAGTCATGGTATGCAGCAAGCATAATCCGAATAGACTTGAGCATGGCTGCAGGTGAAAAGATTTTTTCATAATCAATACCTTATTTTGTTTGAAACCTTTTGCCACCAGCCTGACCTTATAGATCTCTACCTGGCCATCTACTCCAATTTTCTTCTTGAAGATCCGTTTGCAGCCTATTGGGGTCACACCCTCAGGCGCAAAAATCAAAGTCTAAACTTGGTTGGTATACATGGAGTCTATTTCAGATTTCATGACATTGAGTCATTTGTCAAAGTCATTACTCATGACAGCTTCTGAATAGATCGTAGGATCATCATTCTTAATGATGTGGGATATGTTGTCATTCTCAATGATAAACCCATACTTGAGTGATACATTACGCATTATATTTGATCTTCGAAGAGAAGGTGTGTGTAGTGGCTGTGCCTCAACAATGGATACATCTGGTTGAGAATAAGCTTGTGAATTTTGGATAGATTATAGATTTTGAGCTTCTTTAAGTTCAACAGACCTCCCACTGTCCCTTTCTTGGATGAATCCTTTCTCCAAGAAAATGGCATGCCTACCAAAAATACTTTTGTTGAGTAGGATAGTAGAAGTAGTGTCCTATACTTCCTTAGGATAACTCATAAACCTGTATTTTCAGATCTAGTACTAAGCTTATGTCCATCAATATTTTTCACATAAGTAGGACAACCTCAAATCTTAAGATGTTTAAGACTAGGTCTCTTTCTTTTCATATCTCATATGGAGTGCTAGAGACAGACTTGGATGGTACTTTATTCAAAACATACGCTGTAGCCTCAAGAGCATATCCCTAAAAGGAGATCAGAAGATCAGTAAAATACATCATGGATCGTACCATATCTAATAAGGTATGATTCTTTTTTCCTCAATACCATTTAATTATGGAGTGTAAGGAGGTGTCCACTGAGAAAGTATACCATTTATTTTAAATGATCGAGGAACTCACTAGTCAAGTATTCTCCTTCTCAATTAGATCGAAGAGCTTTAATGCTTTTACTAGTTTGTTTCTTAAACATTCTTTGATACTCTTTAAACTAGTCAAAGGTTTCGGATTTGTATTTCATTAAATACACATATCCAAATCTAAACGTATCATCAGTAAATATGATAAAGTAAGAGTATCTACCTCTGACTTGAGTCGATATTAGACCACAAATATCAGTATGTACAAGGTCCAAAATGTCACTCATTTTTTCTTCATATCTAATAAATGGAGTCTTGGTCATTTTATCTATGAGAAAAAATTCACAAGTTCCACATGATTCAAAATTATAAGGATCAAAGAATTTATCTTTGTATAACTTATCAATTCTTGACTCATTTATATGACCAAATTGACAGTACTAAAGGTATGTGATATTCACATCCTCTCTCTTTCTTTTTTTCATATTATCAATATGAAGTACATTATCATTAAGTGATAGGAATAGAAGATCATTATCAACAAAAGTATTTCTATAAAATTTATTAAAAAAATAGATAGAACAACCATTATTCTTAACTTTTATTTCAAAACCTTGTTCTAATAACAAGGGTATAGAAATAATACTTCTAATAAGTTTTAGAATATAATAACAGGTCTCCAATTCTAAAATTTTGTTCGAAGGCAATTTCATAATCTTGGTTCCCATGGCTTTGGCCTGAATGGATTCTCCACTAGCAGTGAACAACTTGAAGTCATCTTTATTCAGACTTCTTATTTTCTGTAGATCCTGCAATGATTTACAAAGGTGTGAGCCACAGACGGTATCCAATACCCAAGAATCTGAAATTGATGTACTTAATGATAAGTTTGTTTGTATCATATACAAACTTTTAGCAACACTTGCTTCTTTATATTTCACAGTTGCAAGGTATTCCTTGCAATTTCTCTTTTAATGCCCGTCCTTGCCACAGTGATAGCAAGTACTTTTGGCAGAGACCTTCTTCATCTTTTTTTTGGAGATGCTAGCCTTAGGATTCAACTTTTTTTTGAAACCCTTCTTGCCTTTCTTCTTGTTGATTTTATCAGCAAGAAGAACTGGAGCCTTCTCACCTCTGAAATGGCTCTCTACTATTTTGAGCATATTCAGCAGCTTAGGCAGGTTAATATTCAGTTTGTTCATGTAGTAATTAATGATATACTGAGAGAAGAAATTGGAGAGTGACTGTAGGATCAAATCCTGACTAAATTCATCATCCATAGCAAAATCTAATTATCCCAGATGAGTGATCAAATCAATCATCTTAAGGACATGAGTTTGCACAAACGTGTCTTCAGTCATTCGGATATGGAACAACTACTTAGATATCTCATATCTAACAGTTTGACTTTGTTCTCCATATAACTTTTTTAGATTAAGGGGTATAGAAGGAACATCCGTGTCCTCATACTGTCTTTGAAGCTCATTATTCATCGAGGCAAGTATGATACACTTGACAGTCACACTGTCATTCTTTCACATTTTATATGTGGCCTTTCCTCCTCAGATGCATCTTTCCGATCGTATCGGGTGCAGGTGAATCCAGTATATATGAGACTTTCTCTTATGTGAGAACTATTTTCAGATTTTCAATCAGTCCATATAGTTTGGTCCGGTCAATTATTAGCATCTAATATACCTCGAAGTAACAATGAGGATGCCATAAATGTAGTTAATTTACAATAACAAGAATACAATATAAGCGGATAACTCATGATGACATGCACAACTAGATTAGGACTTTTGTCTAATTGTATCTCCTACTATTTTAATGATTTTCATAGCTCTCAAGTATGAAAAAATGAAAAACATCATTATGTTTCTAAGTGGGGTTGAGATCTCTATTCCTCACAAATACATTATGGATAGCACAACAAGCATTCATGAGTTCAAGAGTAAGTAACTCTTTACCAATTGAATTTCATACAATTCTTAATATTTTTCTCTCTTGCCTCTAGATCACTCATAGTCTTGTGGATAGCACAACAAACTATAGTATTCTAATTAACCCTTCAATCTCATATGGTCATACTTAAACAATGCTGTCCTTGTGGATAGCACAACAAGACAATACTATTTAAATATGCCATAAGCATCAATATGCACTTGTCAACATCATATCAATTTCTATAGTAAGTCTTGTGGATAGTACAACAAGCTCACTAAGATCTTGACATACTCTATTGATCAAGCATGAAGGAAGGCCTTTATAGTGTCTACATAACTAAACAATCTAAGCTCGAAACTCAATAAGATCAAATTTACCAAGTCAATAGGTGGGAGGCTCTCCGTAATTTTCTTAGACACCAACAAAGTTGGTCAGGCTAGCATACAGACCTACTTAAAAATCATCTTTAATACTTATCAGACATCAATTGATCAAATAAATTCGACATTTGATTTGCAAGTGAATCCCGACATTACAACTTAATATAATTTTATAGAGGGTCTTTGAACTGATCTCGGTACATCTTAACTACTACATAAAATGTAACATATAAATTATGCAATTCAGCATACCTTTCAAGTTATAATATCAATCATATTAACATACCAAAAATGATTACAATAATCATATAAGGGTGCACAAATAACTTAACATATAACAAGTTTAGTTAATATTAAAACAAACCCTAATCAAATTAGGCATGCATTACACCCTTAATTAAAAAAATTGATTTAAGCATCAAATAATCATGAATTAATAAATTTATATTATCATAATTTAAATTTAATAACTAAATTTAAATTCATGGTTTAAATAAAATCAAAATAATTTTTGATTTTAAGATCGATGCTAGAAATCGATGCAATATTTTTGACAAAATATGAATTAGAATAATTCTATATTACAACTTTTGTACTTGTTTGATCGAATCTAATAATGATGACTCTGATACCACTATTGGGTTCCAATCATGCAGCAGAATATAATTTAAAATTTTAAACATGCATATTGAAAGCTTTAACAATTAAAACTATCGAACCAAAATTCAAATCTTAGAATCACCTTATAGATGTCGAACAAACAAAATCAAGCACACAAAGAGATAAAAACTTATACTTTCTCCAATGAGTAATATGGTAAGAAGGTGATTTTTATGAGACTCCAAAATAGAAGTTCTCCAATGGTGATTCACACAAAATTGATCAAGATCTTTCTCAATCGGTGCACTGCCGCAGCTTTTTTTCACAAGAATACTCTTGGCTTCGAACTCGAAGAACGATCGCACCAATGTCCAATTGCCTTTGATTTTACCATTAGGGTCACACCAAGAGAATTTTTTCTAGAAGTCTCATAACCTAGGATTTGATTTTGTGCTCCAACATATAAAAAATTAAACCCTAGGACAAGCTCACAACACTTGCTATTTTTCTTACCACCCTCCTTTCTATTTTTTCCTCCCAATTTTCCTTATCTTTTTCTCATATTTTTTTTCAAATTTTTTTCTCTTATCACACACCAAAAGCCTCTGATTTTTTATCAAAATTCAGCCCTTATCCCATATGAGATGCCCCATATAAATAGATAAGGAAGGGACGTCAAGAAGACCCAAGGGGCGCCAACTCTTGGAGCTCTACTTCTTCACATGGAGAATTAATTCTCTGATGCATTAAGTGGCACAGAAGAGGCTTCACACAGAAGGACTCTTCCTTTTCTATGCCTCATAATTCTCTTATTAAATTCGAGCATGTGATAATTAAAAAATAGAGGAAATCGATAAGATGGTTAAGAGTCTTAAGGAAGAAGGACTCTTCCTCTTCTTAATGCTAAAATAGAAATGGCGGCATTAATTTTTTGATGTGAAACCTAAGTGGCATGGAGGTCTCCTTCCACACTTAAAATTCTTTCAAGTTGGATAAGAGTCCAATTAAAATAGACCCAATCCAATTAGGTCAAAGGCAACAAGTTCAGTTTAGTGCAAACACTTTGAACTTAATCTAATTAGGAACTTTGGTTAACACAATATTCTAGCATATCAAATTAACCCCTAAGATTTAGATCAAATTCTAATTAAATTAGATCAAGATCAAATTTTAAAGTATGTGACCCATTGAATTCTCAATCTAGCTAGCAGTGGACACAGACTCTTGACCTAATCCTAATCCGATCTGATTAGATCAGCTCAAGAGTCTTAATTAATTAGGACTCTTTCTAATTAATTTTTAATTAATTTTTTAATTTTGATGAATTCATAAGTCAAAATTGATATCTAACAATATATCATGACTATCCGAAAGAATAAAATTTGATAAAAATTATCAAAATATCCTTCAGTGGTAAGTTACTGTACAATTTAATCCTTCAGTCAAACAATATCTCAGATGAGCTGTGGATATAGAATCATATCAAACTCAATTACTTATCTAAATATATCTCGATTAAAAGGTGATGATTCAATTGATGATATATTAGAAATCTCTTTTAATGATCATCTTGTTTTGACCAAAGACTTCCAGAATCATCAACCTATGAGACCACATAGAATATTCGCTCCTCTTATTAAGAGTGACTGATCCTTTATTGATCACTTACAACCCCATGCATACTCCTCCACATCTAAAATACTCCACATAAGGATCAGAGAAACAAGTTAGGAAGCGAACCAAAATATGAACTCATGTACACAAGATACCATAGGGATCTCAGGTCAAAAGATCACTTGCACAACTCCCACTAGAGAATTATCAACTGACATGTAAATAAAACTCTATCAGATATTCTCTCATAGGTCTATTCAGTAAACTCATTTTATAATGAGCACACATATCCTTATATTAGTGTCACCACATAAGAGGTTGTGAGATCAACCATTCTTATCACTGAGTATACATAGGACATGCTAGTCTTATCGGTATCATTGATTCCTGACTCAATGAACTAATGACTGAGAATATTTTAGGTCATGGCTATCAAAGATTTAGGTCTCATTGATGTGATCTCATCATGGCCCTAAAATTATTATCCAGATCTATGGGATTCATTATAATCTTAAAAATAATAATAAGATGCAGCATATAATGAATCAAAAAGTCTATTTATTAAATAACAATATCAATTACATAAGTTTGAAAGATAAATTATAAAAAATATTCAATCGCATTCCATATATGATTGACTTGTAGGATATTATTCTTTCATCAATCATAAAAACTCCATATGAGATATATATTGGACGTAGATCAATACCCTCTTACCTCAAGGTTTGGGATTGTTCGGTTTATGTAAAATATTTGTAGATCGATAAGCTTGGACCTCAATCTGATAAGTGGTTATTTGTAGGTTATCCTAAGGAGTTTAAGGCATACTACTTCTACCATATTGAAGAACAAAAGTATTCATCAGTAATAGGATATTCTTTTAGAAAAAAATTTTTATGGAAGGAACTGATGCCACTAAAGTTGAACTTGAAGAAGTTTGACAGGTAGAAAACCGACACAGACAAGTGAAAATATAGAATCCAATTTGATTAGATCAAATCCAAAGCCCATTGTTGAGGTACTTTGAAGGAGATCTGATAAAGTACCATGTCAGCTAGACAGATCTACAGTTTCTTGGTCTGGAATAGTGATCCTGTTGAACTAGATGAGAACAATGAGGATTTGATCGCCTACATGGATGTCATGCAGAGATCTGACTTTGAAAAGTAGCTTGATGCCATGAAATCCGAGATGGAGTCTATGAAAATCATTGGTGTATGACACTAGTTGATCCACTCAAAGGGATAAAACCCATAGAGTGTAGATGAATTTTCAAAGGAAGGAGGTGCAGATGGGAAGGTGAAGACTTATAATGTCCATTTGGTTGCCAAGGGATATCGTTAGTGTTATGGTATTGACTATGATGAGACATTTCTCTTGTAGCAATGTTCTCAAATTTGGAACATATGTTTTGATAAGATCAAAACGTATGGTTCGTTATGAATGAAGAAGAACCCTACGTATATAAGTGGGCTATTGGTTCTGTAGTCATATTTCTTATATTGTATATAGATGACATACTTTTGATAGAAAATGACATTCCTACTTTATAAAGTATAAAGCTTTGGCTGTCTTCACAGTTCTCCATAAAGGATTTGGGAGAAGCATCCTACATCATAGGAATGAAGATCTATAGAAATAGATCTAAAAGGTTGCTTGAATTGTTCCAACCAAAAATATATAGACACATACTGAAACGGTTCAGTATGAAGAATTTCAAGAAAGGCTATCTCCCGATAGACCATGAAATTACTCTCTTTAAGAAGGATTGTCCGACATCTTCTTAAGAGAGAGAGCATATAAGTAGAGTTTCATATGCTTCGATAGAGGGATCTATTATGTATGCCATGACATATACAAGACTGGATATAGTATACTCACTGAGGGTAGTGAGTAGATGCCAGACTGCTCCAGATGAGAATCATTGAAAGGTTGTAAAGACAATCCTTAAGTATTTGAGAAATACTAAAAGATTCAATGGCTAATCTATGGAGACACTGATTTAAAACTTATGGGATATATTGATTTCAGTTTCAGTCAGATCATGATGATGGCAAAAGAATGTTAGATTATATGTTTATCCTAAATGAAGGAGAGATATGCTGAAAAAGTTTTAGCCAGTTCACTGTAGCCAATTCAGTTTGTGAGGTAGAGTAAATTGAGGCATACGATGCTGTATAAGAAGCTGTCTAGTTGCAGTAGTTCATCAGCGAGCTTGGAGTGGCACCCTTCAAAATGGTTCAGTCATGCTGTATTGACAGCACTAGAGCCATAGTTCAGGCTAATAAATAGTAGTCCTATTAGAGAACCAGTAGTCCTACTAGAGAATCAAACACGCTCTGCATCGCTATCACCTTATATGAGAGGTCATGGATAGAGGTGACGTCGATCTTCAGAAGATCGTTGAAAAGAAAATTTGACCAACCCGTTTGCAAAAGCCTTCGAAATCAAAGAGTTCATTAAACACAAATGGAAGATGGGCATTAGATACTATACCGACTGACTTTTAATCCAAATAGAAATTATTAGAAAATATATCCTAAAGTCAATCATTGAACGATTGTACTCTTTATAATTTGTATATGAATTATGAATTAATAAAAATTATTTGACATTATTCATCACAAGGTACATATCTTTCTTGATAAAATATGTTGTGATAAAGTCTTTAGAACTATATGATAATCGATAAAGAAAATTTATCAAATAATTTTAAATATATTATAATCAAATGATACGTCATTAAAGGATGATGATATTTTATCGAGTGTAGGTCGTTGTGTGCCATATAGATTGGTTGTCTCTTAACTAAGGAGTGTGGAGATACTAGTATGATATATAGATGAGATGTAGGAGTACATCATCACTAAACAAACGACTCACCTTCGGAGCGCTCTGCTGTCAAGAACAGCTCGCAAAGAATATGAGCATAAGTATCTCTCAGACTTGAGATCACCACAATGACTTATAAGCAACTCACTGTGCTTTGGTGTTGAACTACCTGAATTTATAATTCAGTGATAGAAGATTTCTGGATATAGTCAAATACTTGTGATAGTCGGTGTGTGGATCAAAATGAGATTGATCCCTCCATATTTCAGGAGTTGATGTATCACTATATATTAATTGAGTAAGATCTCGACCGAAGCAATCTATGTGATAGATCACAAAATTTGAAAAAAATTGAAATACAATATGGATGACTAATCCATGATTGATAGTTAAACCCTAGATCGTCCTAAGCATTCAGGATCAAAGGGATAAATTATGCGATAACCATATTCCATGATTTTTATATATTGCCTTATAAATAATTGATCTATCTGAATGTTGGGAACTATTGCTAGATGATAACTTCGATTAGTACAAGAAATAATTTTTATCCTACCAGCTTAGTGTTCGAATCTATAGAGTCTCGCATGAAGTCAAATAAAGTAGGAAAGAATTGATTCAAATCTATGAGTTCAATTTGAAAGTATGTGACTTGATTGAACAAATAGATTAGTTTAATTGAGAATTAAGTTAGAGGTCATACGGGATTAAACAAGTTAACTATGTCTAGCTAGCACTAGACATGAGGTTCAGATTTAATTTTGGAGATGATAATGACCCGATCAATGATCTAAGAGATTTATGAGAGAGTCAATTTATGTCTTAATTAATTTAAATTAGATCTGATTTAATTAAAATTAATTGGGTTAAAAATCTAAGTTAGACTTGGATCAAAATTCTAATTAGATTAGGATTGATAGGTTTTTGAATTTGGTTAAAATCGGATTTGGATCGGATCCAAAACGAGTCAAATCTGAACCCATTCGGTTTAAAACTAAAGAGTCCCATGAATCAGGGACTCTCTCTCATATATTGGCTGACCAAAGGGAAAGAGTGCTGGTTTTTTTCTGCCCAAGAGGAGGATGCATGTGAAGGGATCTCGCGTGAGTAGATGTGGCACTCTTCCTTTTCTTTCTTACCTGGTTCCCTAGTTGGATAAGGTTATAACTAATTCAATTTGGATTGAATTACATGTCCTAAATTGGTTAGGACTTGATCAAACATATGTGGCATCATGTATAAAAGGAGGAAATAACCACATGATGAAAAGGGAAGAGGTTGGTGCGGTAAACAAAAGGAGGCATCCCTTTTTTTCATGGCATGTGGAGTCTCCTATGTGATGGTGTGAAGACTCCATATTCAGGTGCCTCCCTTGCTATGAGATGAGATCTCGTCCCTCCCCTCACTTTCCTTCTAAAGATTGATGCACAGGGCCTCATCCTTCTTCCCTACAGAGCCTGACATGCATGTGAAGTAGAGGGTCTGTGCTTTTAGACCTCGCGAGGTATTAGATTCGAGAATCTCTTGAAGATTTTGATCCTTATTTTGCTGCATTTCAAGTAAAAAAAATTATGATAGTGTATTATAAAAAAATTTTCAGATGCATCCTGACCATCCGATCAAATCGGATGAATATTTCTTCAGTGGCTGCATTGAGTTTTCTATAATCTATATATAGACATGCCACCCAGTGGAAAGTCGTGTTGGCACTAGATCTCTATGGTCAGTGTGGACAATCGTGAGTCCAGATTTTTTGGAACAACTTGAGTGGGACTCACCCAGTGGATGTCAGAAATAAGATAAATGACACCGGTATCCAACCATTTAATTATCTCATTCTTGACTACCTCCTGCATATTCGGATTGAGCCATCTTTGCATCTCTCAGATTGGTTTGGTATTGTCTTCTGTATAAATGGGGTGCATGCATATCGATAGACTAATGCCTTTCAAATCAGCAACGATCCAATCTATAGCCTCTTTATGTGTTTTCAACACATTCAGCACTTGATCTTCTTGCTCAAGGGTTAGGTCAGAAGCAATGATTATTGGTAGGATTTTCTCAGGTCCTAAAATACATACTTAAGTGATTCAGGCAAAGATTTCAGTTCAAGTTGTGGTGGAGTTTGAATCGAAAGATGTAGTGGTTTAGTTTCTAACTTAGATAAGGGCTCAATTCTCATTGACTAAAGCAGTGAATGTGATGGGTGAGGTGAATCAAGCAAGGCATTCACCTTCTGATTTTAGATTTCTTCAATAGGTTCATCCAGAAAATCATTTTCATCAAATCTAAGAAGGAATCAGACTCAATTATCTCATCTATTAGATGAATTACCGAACAGCTTTCTTTCTTTTGAGCATACTTTGAGACATTAAAAATATTAATTCTCATCTTTTGATCTTCAAAAAAAATATCCATGGCTCCTATTTTACAATTGATATTAGCATTGGCAATGGCTAGGAATGGACGACCTAGAATTATTGGATTCTGATTCAGCTCTTGGGATGGTTCCATATCAAGTATGAGGAAGTCTATTGAAAAATAACATGTGTTTACTTTGACTATAACATCCTCAATTAGACCACATAGCGTCTTTATAGATCTATCAGCTAGTTATAAAATAATCGATGTGGATTTCAGTTCTTCTATTTCAAATTATTCATAGATCGAGGTTGGAAGTAGATTCATACTAGCTTCTAAATCTAACAAGGCTCGATCAAAGGTAATACCTCCTATAACATATGAAATCAAAGGAGCACTAGGGTCTTTCATTTTTTGAGATAATGGGTTCAAAAGACTGCACTTACATCCTCAGACAGTACAATTCTCTTTGTGGTTCGTGACTCATATTTTTGGGTACAAAATTTCTTAAAAATTTAGCATAAGTTGGAGCATGTTGAATTGTATCGAAGAGGAGTTGATTAATATGAACTTGCTTAAATAATTTCATTAGTTTCTTATTACGTGCTTTTACTTTTGTAGGAAGAACCAACTTCTAAGGTTGAAAAAATAAGACTCTAGGTTTATATGCATCGGATAACTCATCCATTTTTTTTCTTTATCTTTCTCACTCAGATTGAAACCAACATCAGTACTAGTTTCGGACTCAGATTCTTCTATGTGGTTAGTTTGAGTACTAACCTCTTCTTTAAGTTCTCATTTAGGCTAGCATCAGTACTAGCCTCTCTCATCTGGTCTTGATATGGATCTTTAAGAATCCTGCCACTTCTGAGCTCAGAAATTGCTTTGACATTCTCAAATTGGAGATTTTTAGGTGGGACATTGGATGATGACTAGATCCAAGTGGTTGGTGGGTGGTAGGTTATTCTTGGGATTCGATATCAGTTGGCTTCGCAATTGATCTGATTCTCTCCTCATGATAGACTTAGCTAACTGTCTTATTTGTGCTTCTAACCTGATGATAGATTACTGTTGGATCATAATCAATTGTTGAAGTTGAGTAATCCCATCGTCGGTTAGATTGATCTGTTGAGGAGGTGGATATGATGGCTGATTGTGATATGATGGCTAGATAGGCTGATTAGATTGACCTTTATTATAGACATAATTCTAGTATTGAGGCCTATTTGAAAGTTTTGCAAAGAAGGAATTGGGTTTGAGCCTTCATTGGTTATGGTCTCCAAGAAAAATTAGGATGGTTCTTTCAACCTGGATTATATGTGTTTGTGAATGGATCATTGACAGGCTTGGAGTAACCTTGGGCAGCTTGAACTTATTCTTGAATGAAAGATGAAAATTGTATAGCCGTGGGACATTTACTTACATAATGGGCTAGGCTAGCATAGATAAAATAAATCTCTTGATAATTGGGAGGTAGTATGTATTACGTAGGAGATTGTTGACCTAGGGTTAAGAACTGATATAACTTTTGGGCAAGAAGGTTGACTTTATTTATCAAGTTCAAATCAGTCTTAGAACTAGAGTCTGATTGTTTGATCTCAAAGATTTCTGTCCGCTTTTGGTGAGGGATCGACCTTTCATAGGAAGATAATGAAGCATGGTTAATTGAGTTTTCACTCAAAGTTTCAAACAAGGTATAGACTTCATCCTCACTCTTACTCATAAATACATCTCTACAAGATGCATCTTTCATCTATCTATACTGGTCACCTAAACCCTCATAAAAGGCTAGAACAATTTGCAACTTAGACTATGGTGTGGGCATTTTCTAAAAAGTTCTTTAAGTCTTTCTCATAATTCATAAATTTGTTCCTCTAGAAACTGAGCAAATCTAGTGATGGCTTGCCTTATGGTGTTGGTTCGACCGATGAGATAGAATTTTTAAAAACTCGTGCTGTATTTCCGCCCAAGATCGGATTGGTCTCCTTATTGTGCCAAGCCAGTACTTGGCTTTGTCATTAAGTGAGAAGGAGAATTGGGTCAGTCTAAGTGCATCATCAGTAAAATTTTGGATCTTCACTATGGAACAATTTTTAAGAACTCATCTAGATGCTTGTAAGGATCTTAATTGATATTCTATAGAAAGATGGGAGCATCTGGATTGTAGTTGATTTGATCTCATAATGGCTTGCAGGAATATCAGGTAAGTGGATACAAGTCGACAGGTTATAGCTGGAGGAATAAAATATTTTTTCTCTGTCCAGATGGTTCTTCAAAATTTTTAGTCATTTGATTGTCAAGTTTAACATGAATCAGTCGTTCAATTTTAAGATTGGATTCAACTAGATCAGAAAAAGAAATCTCCTACCGTGCATGAACCAGTGCAATCCTAATGTGTGTGGTTCAGTTTTTTTTTTTTTTCAATCACAAGCAAGTTAGCAAATAATTAAACCTAGACACCTATGGGTTACTTAGACCTAATAGTTTGACGTAGCGTGGCTCGGCTTAGATGCGAGTTGGGTTGTTTCACTTCCTTCAACTAGCCAGATAAGAGATGGGGTCATGGGAGTCCCCCCGTTACTTACCTTAGGCATTAATTGAATTGGTTAGGTAAGCTAACAGAATCAATTAAATAACTATAAGTCCACTTAGGCTTAGCCTTTTTAACCTCTTACCTTAGACATCAGTTTTAGGGATGAGTCTAAACTTACTTTGCACTTGACTTTATCATAATACTCGAACTGAACTCAATTGATCCTAGGGGTCAATGTCTACTAAATTTTAATTAGATTTGGGTTAATACGAGATGCTGATTGATTATTTTTAGACTACGAAAAGGTGATGAAATCTCTACCTTATCTGGTTATTAGGTGCTGTCCTTAAGTCGATTTAGAATGAAGGTGCACAACCAAGTTCAAACAAGAGGTTCTATGCAACTGAACTAAATGCATGAAACTAATCATGCTTGAAAGCTTATCTTGTCTCTAGCAATCACCAAAAGTAATTTAAGATGATGAATGCTTCTAAATAATTAAATTTTTACTCTTGTCATGCGATTTTTATTAGATTTATATGGATAAATTTTAAGTTAATTTGAAAATAAAGCAACTAATACTAAAAAAAAAGTAGTTAGGTTAGGATGGATCTTACCGAGCAAAATTGAAGCTTTCATTATTTTTTTTTTTTTATCTGCAAGAAAAATAAAAAAATAAGTTAGTAAGCTGTATTCACAAAAAAATTAAAGAAATCAAAAATCTTAACATTTATGCCTTCTTCGATAATGGTGCCAAAAATTGATATCTCGCGATGTTATCATTAGGACACCATAATTATCAGTTTAAATTTGATTTCTTAAAAAAATTAAAATATGTAGAGAGTAACGAATCGGATCGAATCACAGAAAAGATAGTGCTTCGATTTGATAACTTTGATTTTTATAAAAAAAAATTTAAATCAAAAAATAAAATTAAAAGTATAAAAAATAAATCTGATACTAAGATCTATTATCTAGATCCTAGCTTCTACTTGTAATAAAATAAAGATAGAAATTTAAAGTACATAAAATAAATTTTATTAATTAAAGTAAATTTAATTATAAAAATTTAAAAAATAATAAAATAAAATAAAATTATAATAAAAATCTGAAGTAGATTAGTGCATCCTCATCGAAAAGATGGTTGGTGGCCTCTTTTTTTTCTTCAAATTTTTTGGAGCAAACTGGACTTCTCTTCTTTTTCTCTTTGGATCCCTATACTTTTTTTATTTTTTTATCAATTTTTTTGTTTTTTCTTGCTTATTCTCTTATTCTCGGACCTCCTTATTTATAGGTGAATTTTTTTTCTTTTTTGGTAGAAAATGGAGTCTCAAAAATCTTCAAATTCATGTCTATCCCGCATCCTCTATTTTTGACCGTCGGATCTCGCATCAACGCTCCAAATCAGCCCAAAAATCATCGTTCATCTCCTTATCATGGTTGGCATCATTGTGGACCATTGGGTCTTTCACTGAATCGAAGCATGGCCATCAGATCATGCAAATCAGCTTCAGTTCACCCACCTGCAACAATTAGGACCGTTTGATCCCATGCAAAATGCCTCTCAGCTGTTCGATAGTGCACGAAAGCCAGGCATCACCTATATGCTGCGATAAAACCAACGGCTCCTATTCCCTTACACCACCCATGAACTCGATGTTATGCGGCTTATGGATCGAGCTATGAGCCATGCCCTATTCTGTGGACCATTTGTGGACTGAGCGATCGATCCATCATGCACTGAAGGTCATTTTAAATTGATTTTTGGATGATTTTGCTTGATTTTGATCATGTTTTGCTTCGATTTTATGCTTGTCGGATAAGAAAGAATATAACTTAAATTTTCATTAAATTTTAATGAGTGCGAATTTATTTTGGTGCTTAGATTGATCAATCAACTTGACATCTATTTTTTTCATAATATATTCTAATTTATTTTTTAAAATTATTATTTTATAAAAAAATTAATTTATTTATGAATTAAGATTTTTAGAAGATGTTAGCACCATTAATTATCTAAAATACTTAAAATAAATATACAAATATATGACTTATCAATATTCGATCTATTCAGACATCGAAAATCATTGCTAGTTAGTAACTTCGATTAGTACTGAAAGATATTCCTATACTACCAGCTTAGTTTCGAACCTATGGCGTCACGCACAAAGTTGAGCAACGTAGGAAAGAATTGATCCAAGTCTATGAGTTCAATTTGAAAATATGTGATTTGATTGAACAAATAGATTAGCTTAATTGAAAATTAAGTTAAAGGTCGTATGGGATTCAATAGTTGACTATGTCTAGCTAGTACTAGACATGAGGTTTAGATTTAATTTCAGAGATGATAATGATTTGATCAATAATTCAAAAGATTTATAAGAGATTGAATTTATATCCTAATTAATTTCAGATTAGATCTGATTTAATTAAGACTTGTTTGGCTTAAAAATCTAAGTTAGACTTAGACCAGAATCTTAATTGGATTGGGATTGATAATTATTCAAATTTGATTCGAATCAGGTTCGAATTAGATTCAATTTGATCTAAATTTAGATTAGATCCTTAGAGTCTAAAATTTTTGAGACTCTGTCTCATGGGGGGGTAGACCAAAGAAGAGGAGGAACACTAAAAATTCTGCCCCATATGGGAGCGCACATAAAGTTTGTTCCATGAGATATGAAGGCACCCTTTCTCACCCAATTTTCTACTTGGATTAGGAGTCCTAAATAGTTAGGACTTTGATCAGATTAATAGGATGTCAAGTATAAGAGGGAGCACCCAAAACCATCGATGGTGATGTCCTAATATTATGCAACAAAAGGAAAGAAAGACATCGATAATTTGACAGTTGGTTTGTGCGACATAGAGAGGTGGGCGTCTTTCCTTCTTGGCATCCTCTCTCTTGGAGTCTTCTTCGTGGCATGAAAGGTTTCATCCGAGAAGATCCCAAGGCATGAGATTAGATCTCCTCCATCCCTTTGCTGCCTTTTAGAAGGTACAACATCTCGAGGATCATCCCTCTTCCTTATGGAGCTTGACGTGCGTGCGAAGTAGAGGGTCTGTGCGTTTAGACCTCGCAAGGCATTAGATTTAAGAATCTTCTGGAGATTTTGATCCTTATTCCACTGCATATCAAATAAACATAAAATTTATGTTAGCTTATCATAAAAAAATTTTGGATGCACCCTGACGATCCGATTAGATTAGATGAATTTTCTCTTCACTTCAAGGATTAGATCGGATGGAACATGGAGGTCTACATGAATGACATACTTGTCAAAAGTAGAACCTCACAAACCCATATTGAGGCTTTTGCCACTCTAAAAAATATCCGATAAAGTTGAACCCAGCTAAGTGTACCTTTGGAGTTATTTCGGATAAGTTCCTAGGCTTCATGGTACCTAGTCAGGGGTAGAAGTGAATCCTAAGAAGATTTGAGCCATATAGGAGATGAAGTACGTCTTGAGGTTTGACTTTTCCGCCACCAATAATAAGGCTAAGTATGAAGCTCTTATTGTCAGACTGAGAATCACAAGGGAGCTCGGAGAGCAGAAGCTAAGGATCTGCACCGATTCATAGCCAGTGGTGAGGTAAATAAAGAGAGATTTTGAAGCTCGAGAGGAGAATATGAAGAAATACCTCCAAAAGATGAAGAACCTAATCTCGATGTTTGCTGATTTTGACATTCAGTAGGTATCTTGGTCTGAAAATTTGAGAATCGACCTACTATCCAAACTAACAACTTCGGCCCTAAGAGATCTACCTTGAAAATTATTCTTTGAGGTTCTGAAGAAGCCCAACACTGAAGAACCGATTTCAATCCCGTAGATTGACAACGAACCTTATTGGATGGATCCCTTCATCCGCTTCCTACAAGATAGAGTACTACCTGCAGACTCTAAAGAGGCTCGAAAGATCAAATATCAAGCTTTTCGTTATATTTTTATGAAGGTAAGCTCTATAAATGATCCTTCTCCCTACCACTTCTTAGATTTCTTCATTTTTTTGAAGTTGAGTATGCCCTTCGACAGGTGCATGAAAGGATATGTGGAAATCATATGGATGGTAAGTCATTAGCCTACAAGATACTTCAATAGGGGTTCTACTGGCCTATGATGTAAGATGATGTAGCTGACTTTGCCAAGCGATGTGATCGATATCAATAAACGCTAATGTTCAGCATCAACCAGCTATTGTGCTAGTCCCAATAGCCGCTCCTTGGCCATTTGCACAACAGGGGATGGATATTTTAGACCCCTTTCCATCAACATTAGATTAGAGAAAATTTTTACTTGTGGCTATCGACTACTTCACCAAGTGGGTAAAAGTTGAGCCCCTCACCAAAATCATTGAAGCCAGAGTAATGGGCTTTGTTTGGAAGTTATTATCTACCGATTCAGTCTTCTACAGGTGCTGATCACTGACAATGAATGCCAATTCTTGGGTTACAAGTTTGTCGAATTCTATCAAAGCTATGGCATTTTCTACCACTTCACCTCAGTGAGACACCCGCAGGCTAACGACGAAGCTGAGGTAACTAATTAAACCCTTTGTAGAGACTAAAGGCTAGGATCGATCGAACTAAAGGAGCATGGGTGGATGAGCTAGATAGTGTGCTCTGAGCCTACTGAATCACTTAAAGAACAACTATAGGAGAGACTCCTTTCAACCTCTTCTTCGAAATGAAAGCTGCCATTCCCATAGAAATTGAACTCCTTTCACATTAGGTTGAGGACTATGATGATCGAAGTAATGCAGTGCAGCTTCATGCAAATCTTGATCTGCTCAAAGGAGTATGCGGGAAAGTATGAGTATGGATGGCGGCCTATTAGCAAAGGATGGCATGATACTATAACTCCCACATCTGGAATAAAGAATAAAAAGCTGGCGATTTAGTCCTACATCGAGCCAAAGTCTCCCAACCTATAAAATACAAAAAATATCTTTGAAGTAGGAAGGCCCTTACTAAGTGGATGAAGTCATCAGACTAGAAACTTATCACCTCAAGCAACTAGATGAAATACCCTTATCTCGATCATGAAACTCGGAGAATCTTCGAATGCATTACCAATGATGTAACTTGATAATTAGCTAATAAAATAATTTTTTTCAAAAATGTTATCGTATCTTGCAATCAGGGGCCAAAGACCTTGCACGACGTTGAGCGACGAATGCCACTCGTCTCAAGATGAGAAGAGTGAAAACCCTTGGCCATGCAAGAAGTGAGGGATAACCATGAAGGACCCTCGGAGCCCACAACATAATTATTGGATCAAAGGCCTGGGTGACTAAGAAGCGAGGGCTAACCTATAAGGATCCTGGAAGGCCGCTCATTTTTAGTGAGCCAGCACCCATGAAGATCTTAGTCATATGAGAAGCAAGAGCTAACCTAAAAGGACCCTCAAAGTCCATCGATCCAAGGCATCAACAATGAAGACTTCGACAATCAAGAAATAGGGGCTAACCTATGAGGACCCCCGAAGGTTGCTTGCTTTTCAGCGAGCCAATGCCCATGAAGACTTTAGTCATGCAGGAAGTGGGGGCTAACCTATAAGGACCTTTGATAATCCATCACTTTTCAGCAAATAGGACCGATGAAGATTTTGATTGATCGAGAGCGAAGGCTAACCTACAAAGACCTTCGAAGGGCTAACCTATAAGGATCCTCAGTCTATGGACTTTGGCTATCTAGAAATAAAGGCTAATCTAAAAGGACCTTCGAAGGACTAACCTATAAAGACCCTCAGTCTATCAACTTTGGCTATGCAGAAAATGAAGACCAATCTAGAAGAACCTTCGGAGAGCTAACCTCTAAGGACTCTCAAGCGAAGGATAAAGTCGATCTATGATTACCATATGAACACAAGGTTATCAAAGCATAAAAGTATAGGTGAAACAAAAAACTTCAATCCAAATTCATTTTATTGATAAATTTGATTATAGAAGCTGTAAAAAGATATCTATAAGAAGAAAATAAAGTACATCAATCATTCAGAAGGCTTGTCTTCGATTGATGAAGCTTCAGCATGTCGTGGATCCGATATTTCTCTAGCAGCATTATCCGATGTTTCTCTAGCCGCAAGCACCAATATAAGACCAGCATGTTCATTATCTCTGAGAACGTTGAGGTGAGAGTCAACTTTGGAGAAAATTGGCTGACTAAACTCCTACACTCCTCAAAGCCGATGTCAAAAGCCATGGCTGATACATCCGCTACTTCGAGAGTTGTATTGAGTAGGGTCATGGCAAGCCTGAGTTGTATTGAGTAGGGTCATGGCAAGCCTATCCTCCAACCTTCTAATGGTAGCTTTGGTGTGGTTGGCCACTGTCGTGCTCTCTACGAGCTTGATGCGGAGCTCAACCATTGCGGGGCTATCTTTGCTCAAGGTTTTGAGAGATCAGTGATGATTCTCTAAGACGAGATAAGTTTGCTCCGAATATCATCAACTGTCGATCTCTCAACATCCATCACTCGGTTGAGCTTTTTGATCACACCCTCAGTTGAATGAAGGTCACTTTGAAGTTGGCTAATCCAGACAGTCAATCCCCTCTAGCTTTGCCAGCAACTTTGCCCGATGCTATGGTATACTTCAGCTATGTTATCTTATCCTGGGCCTCATATAATTTTTATTGTAGAGAACCATCGTTGCGGGCACCTTCTAATTGTTCTCTCTAGTTGACTTCATAAATTTATTGCACTCTTCAGTCAACCTATGCCTTTCTACAAAATATTCTTTGTCCATCTGCTTAAGGCATTTCCTCGGACATTCTACTCTTGTCGAAGCCTCATCATTGCTCTTCTTCATCTTCCAGAGTTTCTTCTTTATTTCGATAGCATCTCGTTGAGCCCAATGTAGGTCTTCTTCGAGGTTCTCAATCTGAGTTCTCAGAGGCAAAGCCACGGGCAAACGTTTAGCGTGATATCAAATAAACATGCGATCACAACATTCACACTGAACCAGTTGAGATAAATATCACAAACAAACATAAATCGAAGAACATAGAGGTAAAATTACTTCTTCATTCATATAAAATTGTTGAGTTTTGGTGCTTTGAATTTGACCCACAGTGGTGAAGACTAGATGTGTAGAAGCCCAACATGTAGTGCATGACACGGAGGCTCGGAGATGCAGCACGCATAGGCCTGCAGCAAGGCACAGGCGCGTGGACGTGCTTGGCCCAGCATGGGCGCACAGGCACAGATTCAAATTCTCACGTAGTCCACCATGGACTGTGGGAAGTTGGCACAGTCCACACCTCCTGCGTGGACCGTCGTAGTTCATGAGTCAAACATCATGGTGCACAGGCCTTCATTTGCGCCATCCAACAGTTGGGAATGCAGATGCATGATCTTGCACGATCCAAGGCCCAGAAAAGCTTGCGGGAGAGATCCAATGGATGGAAAGGTATTTGAGTCCTTTAAAGGCCTGATATCAATCTGGACTGGGATATCGGCACTTTAACTAGGGCAGATAGGCCAAGAGGCAGAGAGCACACTGTAGAATAGAGAAAATTGATTGTGAGAGTGTGAGGGGATTTTTCTTGAGTATTTTGAGAGCTTCTGTAAGGAGTGAGGTGTGAGAGCCTCTTGTCAGAAGAGAGAGGTTTATGAGAGTTGAGAGTAGATGATCTCCTCTTATAATTATTTCTTTCATAGTAAAGCTTTGTATGTCCTATGGAGATAAGCTTTGGGCTGATCCATGTATTTGATTATATCTCTTTTTATTTTTCTTTCTTTATGTCACAACAATTAATACTAGAGCTTCAATAATTGGTATCAAAACCAGATGGTACCAGAGCACGCAGTTATCCAGATTGTGGTGGTGTTGATCAAGATTGAAGAAGATGGAGAAGTCAGACTCAATCAAGATGGATATCAACCGATATGATAAGAAGAGTAATTTCTCCCAATGGTAAGTGAAGGTGAAAGATATGCTCATCCAATAGGGATCGATCGATACACTCTTGTATGAGGAGAAGTCGATTACTATGGAGGTAAAAGATTGGAGGTGGCTCTAGATGCAGGCGGTGAGGATAATTCACTTGTACTTGATAGATGATGTAGTGATCTATGTGCTTGACGAAATTTTTTCAACGATGATGTGGACGAAGCTCGAGGAGATATACATGGCGAAGTCACTTATCAATGCTCTTTTCTTCTAAAAGTAGTTCTACCAGTTGTGGATGAGTAAGGGACAGAGCATTCAAGAGCATCTCAGCAACTTGTAGAAGATCCTCACTAATCTCCTCAGCATTGGTAAGAAGGTTGAGGAGAAGATCAGGGCATTAGTCTTCCTTTCATCGAGCCTCAAGTTTAGGTGGTGACCTGGCTTTGGCGACTGGAGGTGGTGGTGGCAGAAGATGAAGTGATAGAAGATCGCAAGATGGGCGGTCCAAGTTCAAGATGAGGGACTGGAGCAAGATCAGATGTTACAGATGTGATGAGTTAGAACATCGAGTCAAAGATTATCCATATCTCAAAGATCGGATGAAGACTACTGCAGTGATGGCAGGTACCAATATAGAAAAAAGTGATGATGTTCTTCTGATGACTGATGAGGTATCTACTTCTTTCCTCAAATAGATTTTAGATTCTGTGTGTTCGCATCATATGTGTTACAGAGAGGAGCTATTTGATTCCCTAGAGAGCAGTGAAGGTACTATTTATTTATCAGAAGGATCGAGTTGTGAGATTAAAGGTAGTGGGACGGTCAGCTTACAGACACATGATGGAGTAGTGAGAAAGTTGGGTGAGGTCTGTGTTGGGAATAGTATCCCAAAGCCAATCGTCAGTCTGTTGATGGTTATGCTCATTTTTGTATATGTACATGAATTATGAATTAATAAAAATTATTTTGATATTTTTCATCACAAAATGTTTCATCTTCTAATGAACTCCTATGTTGTGGTGAAGTCCTTAGTACTATTTAGACTCGACAAAGGATGATTTGTCGTTTAGTCCTTAAATCTATTCGTGATCAAATGATACGTTGTTACCAAGGACGACAACGTTTATCAAGCATAGGTCGTTGTGTT
>KE505542.1:192408-203381 GCA_000441515.1 Elaeis oleifera
CACTGAATTTTACAGTCTGATATATTTCTAGCTTCAAAAATAATCTAATTTTACTGAGCAGACTAGATTCAAGTAGCTACAGATGGAGAGCTGATGATAGAATTCTGAAGGTCATGTGCGGTAGTAGGGTTCCGATGAAAAAAGAAGTATGAAGGATACTATCTCTTGGCAAGAAGCTCAGCACAAGGTGGAGCTTCAGGATCCGATGGGAGCCCAGTGCGAGGTAGAGCTCCAAGAGCTGATGGAAATATAGTGCGAGGTAGAGCTCCAGGAGCAGATGGATCGGGCATGAGACAAGAGACTCAAAAGGATGATAGACTACTTCATAGAGTGAAGTTTCTATTGCAGCAAAAGGTTATCCCGAGCAGGTCTCAGGTCAAACAGATTACAGCATATGATGGAGATGGGATCGAGCTGTCTGGTCCGACTCCCATGTTGTCCATTCATGAGTAGTTAGGCATTTGCCCAGGGCATGGCGATGAGATTTCAAAAGCTCTCAAAGTTAGGTGGAGGCTGAATATCGAGTTAAGATGGAGATTATTGAGTCTTGATGTCTCGAATTCAATCCATAGTGGCAAGATTAGATGCGGAGAAGCCCAACATGTAGAGGCCTAGAGATGTAGCGCATGCAAGCCCGCAGGTGTGTGCAGGCTCGGCCTAGGCGCGGGCGTGCGGACGCACGCTGGCCCAGCGTGGGCATGGGCCAGCATGCGGGCACAGATTCAAATTCTCACATGGTCCACCATGGACCACGGGAAGTTGGCACAATCCATGCCTCCCGTGTGGACCGTCGTGGTTCATAAGTGAAATATCGTGGTGCACAAGCCTTCTTTTGCACCATTCGATGGTCAAAAATGCAGGCGTGCGATCTTACATGATCCAAGGCCCAAGGAAGCTTACGGGAGAGATTCAATGGCTGAAAAAGGTATTTGAGTCCTTTTGAAGGCTTGATGTCGATATGGACTAGCCAATCCTTTAATAGGGGAAGACGGGTCGAGAGGTAGAGAGTGCCCTATGGAGTAGAGAGAGTCAACCGTGAGAGTTTGAAGGGATTTTCTTTGGATGTTTTGAGAGCTTTTGTAAGAGGTAAGAGGTGAGAGCTTCTTATTAAAAGAGAGAGATTTATGAGAGTTGAGAGTGGGTAATCTCTTCTTGTAATTATTTTTTTCATAGTGAAGCTTTATATGCCCGTAGAGGTAAGCCTTGAGTTGATCTACGTATTTGATTGTGTCTCTTTTTATTTTTTTTTCTTACTAGTCAACAATTGGTGCCAGATCTTCAAAAAAATTTCATTATAATGATAGAAAATATAAGAAAAGTACAAATTCAAATATCTCTGACTTCGGTGTAAGGATTGACGGACGAACTTGGGATGTCCATTGTTGGCTGCTTCGACTCCACCAACGACAACGAAGATGGTGCAGCTTCAACAGTAATGGATGCTAGCACAACCTTCGATGTTGGAATAGCTTCGAAACACCCTTTAGTAGCCTTAATAGATGGAGGAGCCTCACTTCTTGTGGCTCCTCCTCCTTCGGCTCCTCCTTCTTCAGCTCTTCCTCCTTCATCTCTCTCTTCCTCTTCTTCATCCAAAAAATTCAGATCCATCTCTGAAAAGCACGCTACTGCCTTTTGACGGTAGACATCCCACCCGACGATGAAGGTCTTTTGGCTGAAGTTGATTTTTTCTTAGAAAAACTCTTTAGATGCATGAAAAACTTCCATAGCCATGCACCCACCTTCGGCAACTCGGCCCTCTGCCTTCTTCTCAGCTTTGACGACCTTGGCCTGGACTTTTCGTTGTTTCTCTTTCTTTGAAGCCAAGTCGGCCTCGATGTTTAAGTCGGCCTCGATGTTTGCCTTCACAGCTTCGGCCTCATCCAATACTTTCTTTAGGTGGGTAACTTCAGCTTCCATAGCTCCCATCTTGGACTTGGTTTCGATAGCAGCAGCATTCACCTTGGTGTCAGAAGTCTCACCGTCTTATGCTTTTCATGTGCCTCAGCCAATTCCACATTGATGTCCTTAGCCTGTTAATGATGACGGCGGCATAGTGATCTGTTTGCATCCGAAAAGCAAGAAGTTAGTTAAGAAAAAAAAGAAAAGAGAGAAGGAAGAAGAACTTACCATAACAGGGAGGTTATCATCCGCTTCTGCTACCTTGCAGAGCTCTCCCTCTTGACCTTTTCCAAGCATGCTTCAAAAACATCCCTTGGAAAGTGCTGTTGGCAGTCTTCCAACCGTTAAAGATATCACCAGTGGACAATGAAGTTGAACCCTATCTTCACTCTGTAGATGCGCTCGTAGAGTCCGGTCTCACCTGAGCTGAACTATTGCCTCTTTCGATCTTGGGGGCAGGGAGTGCTGCAGGCTTCGGAGGGTGAGACTGGATTGGAGGAACTGATATGGCCCCTGCCTAAGTAGGGGCTAGGGGGAGTGCTTTATTTTGACTCTTGTTCGAAGTTTTCAGCTTCTTTTGGGCCTCAATGGCAGATAAAGAGGATGTTTTTCTCTTCTTCATTGCACCCTTCTTCAGCCTTTCTAGTTCCTCAGGCCTCATTTCTACAATTAAGAAAAGTTAGCATCTGTATGAAGAAAGAGATCAAACATCAGGAAGATCGGACAAGTCCTCACTTTTAGGATCGGTCGGATCGATACCAGTATTGAAGAGAGTCTGCTCCAACAACAACTTCTTTAGTGGAGGAATTTTGTATCCCTGCAAAGTTGTGGAGCACTTTACTTTATGTTCTCATCCCCAAGCTTTGGGATCTGAAAGATAGAATCCCTCAGCCGACCCCAGTAAGAAACTTCTATTCTTTGACAGAAGACCCCGAAACAAAAAAAATTGATCCTTTCAGCTATGGACCAAAGATGGAGCCCCTTTTATCAAGGCAGGGACCCTCCTTGGAGGAGAGACATACTACCAGTCACCGATATGCCTCTTTATGGTGTAGAAGAATCGAAAAGAAGAATTGAAGGTTGGACTTTGGTCATGAAATAAAGGACGATGAAGTCAATGATGAAATGAAAGAGCTTGAATAACAAAACAAAGAAAATGTTGAAGAAGTGGAAAAGCTCGATGACAAAAGGATGAATAGGTAACCTAAGTTCGGCCTTAAAAGCTTCTTCGTACAAGCTGATCTAACTGAGAGGGAGATTACCGATCCTATTACTAGGGCCATGGAGTTCTAGTTCATATGAAGACGGGATCCTATATTGGGCACGGATGAGACTCAGGTCTTTCGGACCCATTATGGATCCGATCGTACTGGGCACAAAGGATGGCACAATACTATGCCCTGTGCCCGAACCACTAGGAGCTTCTCCCAAAGAGAAAGATGATTCAGAAGATCAGTCCTCACTAAGACTCCCAATACCAGCCATTGGAAGACATAGGAAGCGAACAAAATAAATGAACATAGAAAAGAAGAAAGGCAATCAGATCAAAGCAACAAAAAGAATTAGGAAAAGGAGAAGAAACCAACCTACGATTCATAGGAGGTGGAGATGGTGGATGAAAATGGAGCCGTTGGTGACACGAGAAGACTAAGAGAGACAAGCAGAAGGACTCTCAAAGCAAGGAGGCTGATCGAAAAGAAGGAAAGAAAAGCTAATAAAAATCTGAAAGAATGAGAAAGAGAAGGTAAGGGATACAGCCTCCTTTTATAGGTGCAGAAGGACAGAATAGCCCGGATATCGAATCTTGCCTAACCTTTCGATGATTAACACTTGGCATGTCTCTATTGGCGAGCAGGGGACATTAGCCAGCTCATTAATGATTCACACTGCAAATGTAGCATGCCGCTCTTTGAATTCCATCAACTGCTCCGCTTCCTATGGTCATGATTATCTGCTGATGTGACTTTTTATTTCACCCAAGGGCCGTAGGTGCCATTTCAGTAGCCATGATAACATATCTTCAGCAAGTCAGAACTCATTTACTCTCTTTGTCCGCACCAAATTTTGGAGTAGGGGTATGTGTTGGGCGTTAATTGTTATCCAGACCGAAGACATAAGTCAGTGGAAAGGCATGTGATGACGTGTACAAGACTGACACCATGGCACTGTTGGAGATGAATATGTCCGATCTTGAAGCTAGATATGTCTCCTCCGAACCATGAGAGGGTTGTCTGAAAGAGATCATTCAATGCATAACTACGGACCTCTCCGATCCTACTTCAGACCTTATCAATCCTTATTTAGTGCATAAATGTACATCTTCTTTTGAACTCTTGTATTATGATGAAGTCTTTAGAATTATAATATAATTGATAAAGAAGGATTTATCGAATAGTTCTTAAACTTGTTTATGATCAAATGATACGTTATTAATAAGAACAATAAGGTTTATCGAGTATAGATTGTTGTATGCCATATGGACTGGTTGTCTTCTTAATCAAAGATTATGAAGATACTGGTATAGCATACAGATGAGATGTAGGAGTACATCATCACCGAACAGTGACTCACCTATGGAGCACTCTGCTATCAAGGATAGCTCGTGAAGGATATGGGCATGTGTTCTTCCGACCTGAGATCATCACGGTAACTTGCAAGCAACTCACAGTGCTTTGGTACAAGACTATCTGTATTTCTAATACAGTAATGAAAAACTACTGGGTACAGTCAAGTACTTGTGAAGTCGGTGTGTGAGTCAAGATGAGATTGACCCCTTCGGATTATAGGAGTTAATGCATCACTATATTTCAATCCAGTAAATCTTGGTCAGAGTAATCCTTGTGATATATCATTAGATTTGAAAAATTAAATACAATATGGATGACTAATCTAGGGTTAACAGTTTTACCCTAGGTCATCCTGAGCATTAGGATCAAAGGGATGAATTATGCGATAACTATATGTATAGGTTCTTGAATGTTGCTTTGTAATTATTCGATCTATTCAGATGTCGGATATCATTGCTAGATGGTTATTTCGATTAGTACAAAAGAGTTTCTATACTACTGACTTAGTGTTCGAACCTATGGAGTCACGCACAAAGTCAAATAATATAGAAAAGAATTGATCGAATATTTATGTATTCAATTTAGAAGTATGAGACTTGATTGAATATATAGATTAACTTAATTAAGAATTAAGTTATATATCATATAGAATTAAATACTGACTATGTTTAGCTAGTACTACACATGAGGCGCAGGTTTAATTTTCGAGATGAATTTGATCAAATCTATGATTCAAAGAATTATGAGAGATTGGGTTCGAGTCATAGTTATTTTATATCAGATCTAATTTAATTAGATTTGATTTTATTAAGACTAAATTGGATTAATTATCCAAGTAGGACTTGGACCTAAATTATAATTAGATTAGAATTAGCTATCTTTTGAATTTGGTTCGAATCGAATTCGAATTGAATTCGAATTGAATCCAAATTTGAATCAAACTTGATTTGGTGTACTTAGCCATATTTTCCTGATATTCTCTCACCTATTGGCCAACCAAGATGGAGGAGGGGTGCTGAAAATTGTGCCCCTCCCTTTGGGTGTGCGGCATAAGGAGAGAGGTGCAAGATGGCACCTCTCCTATTCTTTTAGAAATCCTCATAGTTTAGGGAGTTTGGATTTGATTTTTAAACTTGGAGAGTCCTATTCCTAATCCATGAAGATATTTGATTTGATCTAGGATCTCTTGTCTATTTAAGTCCTATTCTTAAGCCATGAAGATATTTGATTTGATCTAGGATCACTTATCTATTTAAGAAAGGATTTGGAGAAGGAGAAATCAATTTAGCAATTGATCAAGGCATGCTCCCCTTGGGCATCCCTCTCTTTGGGCATCATCTTCTCTTAGGCGTCCTCCCTCTCCCTTGGTGTGGTGGTGTGTGGACTCCTCCAAACTTCGAGATTAGATCTCAAGGCTCTCCATTCCTTTCCTCCTAAAGAGTTCTTCATCCCTCTCTCCTATGTTGGTTGGCGTGCGAGCGAAGTAGAGGGTTTGGACATCCGAATCTCATGAAGCAATTCGATTAAGAAAATCTTTCAACCTTGATCTTCTTTCTGCTATATATCAAGGTACATTTCATAAACGTTATGAAAATTTTAATTCTAATCTATTCAATTTTCTTCCTGGCCATGCGATACAGATCGTATGTTTCCTTCACCTCCTTCCTTCGGTGTCTATATTCATCGAATTGCTCCGAAGTCTCCTCAATTGAAGCCAGTCCGATCCTACCTACACTCTCATTTCAAATTCAAAATGCCTACGATACCTCTAGCTGGCTCTGAAATAGATAAGGCAGGCATAACTACCTAATCTCGAAGACTCTGATTGGGAATCTCATCATATCACGTCTGAATCGACCAACAACATTCCAAACAGCTTTTCAGCCCTCACCTACAAAATGGCCTATAGAGGATCCCTAAGGTACATGTACAATCTCTTCCAAAATACTCATTCTCTTCTATTTTCTTGAGATTTACTTTGAGTGTCGGAGGGTTTCCATTGGAGCCAACTCCGATCAGAACTTGTCTTACAGGTCATTTTCTAAAAGGATGCACCACCGTTCTAGTTATTCTGATCGAGAGGCAGATTTCAGTAGCAGCAAGACTTAAAAGGTATTCTTTGAGATGTAACACTATACATATTTTTGGAGGGGCTCACTTATGTGAGAGTATCCGTACTTGACTGCGGCTAGAGACATAGACAATCTTTAGAAACTCTTATGAAATAATCAAGATATCTGCATATGACCATTAATGTACAAACCTACAATATGAGCTTCTGTATTGCGTATATAATAGTAGAAATCTGAGTCAAAGGAACTAGTTTAAGATCTGATTTACTCCGCTTCCTTCAGGTCGATACTATTAATATTAAGTGAAGTTAATCATAAAAGACACTTCATCTATTGCACAATATTTATACCCAGCAAAAATTATTAATTATTTCAAAAATTTTGAGTTTTGAGAGAGATTGTTGGTTTTAGAGAGAAATTGAAAACTCAAAATTTCTTCCAACTATTTCCAGCCAAACTTCTAGCTTTCAAAAAGTTTAGTCCCATATTGGAAAAGAAAAATAGGAAAGGGGTTTATTTTGAAGATCTTTTCTTGGGCTTATGAACAAGCATGCATAGCCCGGCTTGGCTCAGCTCGCACTTGTGCGATCGCGCCATGCCCGCATTTGTGGCAGGGCCTACATTTTATCTCCCTATGTTTATTTTTTTCCATTTTATCATATTAAACTATTTTCCATTGGATTTCAGAACATCGCATTTTACCCATTGTTTTTCTACCCATTGAGATTGGTTAATCTATTTTTTCCCATCAGTTAAGCATGGTTTTTTACGTGGTTAGAGTTTTTTAACGTTGGATTAGCCTAAACAGCTAGCCGTGGGCCTATAAAATGGCCTATGACGGAGGGGTTTCTATGAAGAAAATTCTCGCTCTTTCTCTCTCTTCTGATCTCATTTCTTCTTATTCTGCACCAGTTTTTTCTTCTTTCAAATTTTCTTGATCCTTTGATCTTTTATCTGTAGGATTGAAGCTCTATCATCCTCTCCACGATCATGCCCATAGGAGAGGTCTTCGGTTGTTTCTTAGGACGAATTTCTCGAGTCTGATCCTACATGAGAGTCGGGAATTGATTTGAACAGTGCATTGTATGCCTCCAATCTGTAAGTTTTAGTTAGATTTAATATTAATTTTATATTTATATTAGATTGATTTAATATTAATATTTATTTATTAGTTTAATTAGATTGTAATCGACACTTGTGAGAAATAATATTTTCAACAATATCTTTGTGAATAAGGTGCAGCATAATCCTTTTGATGTATGATCTAAGAGTGTTTATATGTCACACATCAAAGACATTATGTGTTTTGAAAAGAATGATACGTGCAAAGATGGGTACTCAGGAACTAGCATGATGACCTTGATGTTATAGAATCTTGTTTACTAATTAGGATAAATACATGATAAAAAATAATTTCAGTTTCCATGAACAAAGTCTTCATCATCGGAATCTACAAGCGGCAGTGGTTGTATCTTTCCTGTGAAAGAACAATTCCCCTTCCTAAATCTACCATTGGATCGTATAATATTTGCTTTAAGATTTATGCAGACAAATGGATGAAAATGTTCAGAATGCTTTGTGAGCTGTGCAAAGCATAATTCAATGGTTGATCAATCTTGTGAAAGAAGATCAATTATTATTTCATGCCTGAACCCTATACTAAGCAAACTGATTTGCTATTCCACATAAATGGATGAAAAAAATTTGAAGAACACACAGATGCAAGATTTTTTTTTCCAATGCAAGAGAAAAAAAGAAAGAAAAAACTTCTAGGTCTGTTTGGTTGGAGGTAATTTGGCATGAAAAAATGAATCCTATGTTAGATCATCATATTTGGTATAAAAAGGAAGAGGGATGGTAAAAAATTGATAGATCCATGTTTATTTTTGGAGAGAGAAGATAAAACAAATACCACGGAAAGTTGGTATTTGGTAAATTTTCAAGTGATAGTAATTCATACTTGACAAAAATATACCCAATACATTTAACAAAGAGTGGTGCAGAATAAAACATTGATGATAATAAAAATACTGAGAAGAATAAAACTCAAAAAATAAAGTATATATATAGTCATTAAATTATTTAATTATTTATTAAAGAGTCTTTACAAAAAAATTAAGATGTAGATAGTATTATGCAAAGAGTTATGTAATTATAGTCATTATATAAAACTGATTGGAGACGATAATACTATCCTGATATTAAAAAATATTTTATGTTGATGAGCATATATATTTATAAATTTGATTAAATTTCTATACAGGATTACCTCCAACCAAACGTAGTAATTTTTTTCTAATATCATTTTTTAGAATATTTTTTCATAATAAAAATTATTTCCTTCATAATCATTATTTTAGATAAATAATTTCAGAAACCATAAAATTATTCCGTATTCTAATATACTCCAGCCAAACAGATTTTGGAGAAACAAAACATTTATATATGCAAAAGGTTCAATGGTTTGCATGCATAATCACAAACTCGAAATTGGTGATTAGCAAGCAAATGCATCATTCATAGTTCAATTAAGTGTGACATCACTTTGAGTAAAAGTTTCCAAAGATAAAAAAAATAATTATATTATGCCAACTACAAACAAAATAGCAAATATGCGCGGTGTTCCTTCGGAGGTGGAGAAGGCGGAGAGGGAGGGCTGGTGCCGGTTTTCGGGGAGCAAGAGAGGAGAGAAGTCGGCGAACTCATAGGATTTTGGAGAGCGAGGCCAGCATGTGGAAGAAGGCATATTCTGCGCTGGCTCTCGCCTTCCTCTTTTGGGGGTTTAGTGTCTACCAAATTGGAGAAAAACTCTAGAGAAATCGTAAATACCAGCAGAAAACTAATGCTTGCACGAAATTCTATTAGCCTTTTTAGGTTTGGTGAGCACAAGGCAAGCTGCATTCGTTTTAAAACGTAGGGAGAATGAGTAAGTCCCGGTTCTTAGTGCTCATCCTGCCAAATCATCATCCAACGCTTACAGTTTTAAAACATGGCTTTCTTAGCCATGCAGGTCAAACAAGCTCGGACATAACCTGGTGATGCTTACTATGAAATAAAATTGGACATCAGCCATCACCAGAGACTCTGATCTTGAGCTTCTTGTATGCTTGGAAGAGTTGCAACGATATTTTGATAGCATTTGAAACCCTCAATGGAAAAACCTAACCCATATGACATTGGCAGTGATCCAAAGAACATCCATAAACTAGTACCCCAGGATTCACTTTATTTTGTGTAGGTTATGCTGGGGACAATAGTTGGTATAGCACCTACTTTTATAGTATGTTTGGTTGGATGGAGTTGGGGCCTGGAATGGGAATGAGAATTAATGACTCCTATTCCAATCATTGAAAGGAGTTCCATTCCCATTCCGATTCTGAGGTGAAATGAGATGACTCAATCTCTGACTTTCCTCTAAGGATTCAAATCTTCATTCTGATTCCGGTCACGAATCAAATACTTTAGGGGATATGATCATTCTAATTTCATTCTAATCCATTTCGATTCTAATTCAATTCTAATTCTGTTCGCGAACCAAACATCCTCTGAATCCAATGTCAACCAAGAGGTTTTGTAGGTTAGCTAAAATAAGGAGCCTACATCCAAATTTCTATGTTCTATTGAACCATTTGATACATGTCATAATCATAAAAGATAATTATGCTCAATGTTCATGCTTATCCAACCTTTTCAAGTGCTTACTCTGCTAAATCTACGCTACTCATTTACCAAAAAGGCTTCCAGCCTACGTAGGATTACATATCGGATCCCATCCAGTCTTCTAGTCCAAGTGGACTTGGTCAAGTTAGGCCCACTTGGGCTTTGGGTCAAGCTTATGTTTGTGGTCATGTTGGCCTCATATAGGAATTTGAAAAATGCCCAACCCAAAGCCCAACAAATTTCTAGACCAAGCTCAGATAGGGGTTGGCCCTGCCCATCTATGTCAAATTCCAGCCCTATCAATTACTCCTAGATATGCTATTATAGAATAATTAGTCGAGTCTAGATCCAATATCTTTTGACTACCTCTAGTTACACAAGGCGAATATTTGAATTGTATATCCCTTTTCTACTCACTTCCTCCATATGCTAGATATGTTGTATCCATACACAACAAATGAACTTGAAGGATTTGTTTGATTTGCGGAAAGAATCTTTTTTTTCAAGAAATAACTTCTCAGGAAGTTACTTCCTGAAAATAGAATTTTGGCATGTTTGGTTGACCATGAGAAACTGACTTATTGTAGAGTAGCTTATGTTTGGTTGAACATCTATTTTTCTGAAAAATTATATAAAATACCTATTATACCCCTAATAGATATAAGACCATACATTTTGCTCCTAAACTTTATATATAAATATTATATTTATATTAGTATAAATATAATATTAATATACTATAATACAACATAAGACCATAATAATTTATTACATT